>JAHLKH010000067.1:0-123201 GCA_025526915.1 Entophlyctis helioformis | reverse complement strand
CGGAGCGTGCTGATCCACCCATGCAGCAATGGTCAGCGCCTGTACGTGCGTAGAGATTGTTGGACGCGGCGGTCGACATACTTGTTCTTGCCAAAGAGGCAAAGGACGTGCCGGCAATGGCAACCGGCCGTCGCGGGGCATACACATCCCACACGGTGAAGACGAGCTGGGTTGATGCCGGGAGGTTGCCGTATGTGAGCGGCAGCTCGACCCATTCGTTCCATCTGTGTGTGCCGCAATGAGCAAACAGTGCGTTTCGTCGACAGGCCATCGCGCACTGGCAACGTACACGAGGCTGTTTCCATCAAGGATCTTGAATCCCGAGCGGACAGGCAGGGCCAGCGGCTTGTTCTCTGCGTATGGCTGGCAGCTAATGTACACATTGCAGCCATTGCCGCCGTCGCCAGCAGCCCCACCTGCTGCGCCGCTCATCCACCGTTTCCAACACCTTCGCCACGATGCTACTCGCATTTGCGCCAGATGTGGCACCAGCTGCACTGCTGCTGCCGTTGCCGCTACTGCTGCTACTTGCACTACCCGTGCTGAAGCTGCTCGGAAAGTTGCTGCCAAGACCGGTGCGCAAGTATGGGTCGGCCAGCACCCTGGATAAGCTTGGTCTGGGCCTGAACCCTTGGACAGATCCACTTCAGAGCCTCGGCGGGCAGGGTGAGTGTGTTTGTCGGCAGCATCAAAGTGCATCGGAGCACACCGGCAGAGGGCCACACACATCTTGAACCTGACGTTGAGGTCCAGCTCGGACGAGAGGCAGTACGAAAAGTCTGATATCTGAGCCGCTCGCTGCGTCCAAGGCGCCTCCGCCGTCTGGACTGCCGCCGCCTGTCTGGGCCATCGCTCGTTTGTGGTTATCCAAACAACCAGCATGATTTTCACGAGTAACGAGAACCCGCATCAAGAGCAGCGACATCTGCACTTGCAGCAACAGCAGCGGCCGCCTCAACAGCAGCCGGCCCATGCGCGGCCGCAAAGGCAGCTGCAGTCTACACACATGTGCCTGCCATGCCCTCGCGCATGGTCCACTCGGGGCTCTGCACTCTCCAAGGCCGTTATTGTGAGCCCGCCTTTTCTTTTTTGGAGTCCAACCCCCGTAGATGGCAGCAATGTGCAGCAGTGTGCATGCAACAGCAGGCATGCTGTGCAGAGAGGCGGGCCATGCATGCTCTTGGCCGATTCGTTTGGCTGACTCTGCACCTCTCCACTCTCATGGCCAGAACAACGACCTGCCCTACCCTGACGGCCTCTCTCGCCTGCTCAACCCAGTCGGCTACCTCAAGTGGAAGATGAACGTCATCGACAGCGCTCGCCTGACCTACGAGGTCTGTGCCGCCCAGTTTGAGCAGCAGTCTGCTCTCATGAAGGGTGAGCATCTGCATCTTGCGTCTCTTGCAGCATTTCCCCGCTGTCCATGCCGTCCGGCACCGCAGCCTGTGGAAATGCGCTCTGAGTCGGACGGAAATGCCATCGCTCCACAGAGCCCAACGATCCAACGATCCAAACATCCAAAGATCCGTCTTCTCACATCACAAACGCTGCATCTCGGCTGCTGCATACAGCTCTCGGTGTCGAGGAAAACTTCCAGGGCTGGTTCAGCATGACCATCTTGCACGTCTGGATGGTGAATGCACGGCTGCGCGGCGAAGGTGCCAGTGGAAAGGATCTGAAGCAGGAAATCTTCAACCACATCTGGCTGGATGTGGAGCTGAAGCTCCACCAGGCTGGCGTAAGTCCATGCTTTTGCATATTGCATGCGCTTCTGCCAGATGCTTGGTTCAACAAAACACAGGCACTGATCATGCCAATGCGGCCACCTTTTGCAGGTTAAGTCCAACATCTCCAAGATCACAGAAAACCTCCTGGACTCGTACTACGGCCAGACGCTTGCATACGACGAGGGACTATACTACGGAGACGCGGTTCTGGGATCGGCTTTGTGGCGGTATGTCCGCGTGGTTTCATCGGGAGGCGCGTCGGCCAATGGACCGATCAGATGGGATGGCTTGTTGACTGACACGAGCATGCATTGCTCAACAGCAACTTCTTTGGAGGACGCGAGCTGGATGCGGCGCAGCTTGCTCTCTTGGTCGACTACACGCGGAGGCAATTGTCGCACATTGAGCAGGCGCCGTTTGAAGAGATCCTTGAGGGTCGCTTCCAGTTCCTACCCAACTAATATTCCTTCGGGGCACGCTCATCTCTCGTGGTCATTCACCCTCCTTGCAAGCTGAGACTGCCAACAAACCACACCACCATCATTTCATCTCAATGACCATGCTTCTTCACAATCCTGTCCAGTCTGGAGCCAGACTGCTGCAACCAAAGATTGCCGCTGCCAGCGTTGCGTCTTATGCTGCGTCTTCATTCATCATCTTTCGCTTTTTCCGTGCACCGCCTGTCTTGTTGAGATACATGGATAAAGGGTCCATGGGTCGCGGCCGAGTCGGACGCGTTTGAAGACTCTCTGACAGCTTGCTATTCTCTGGTGCGGCAGATCCGTCCTTGTCCGGCGACTCCTGAGACGCTTGCAGCGTTCCTGCAGCTGCAGCAGCAGCTGCTGCTGCCAGACTTGTCCTGCGACTGCTTGCTGAATCCGCGGCCAAGGATGGCTCGTTGAAGCTTGTTTCGACTTTGCTGCTGCTGCGACTTGGCACCTGCAGATGTGCCATACAGCAGCGTGCTAGATATGCCAGCGATCCACAGCAACTCGTCAGCGACCTGCACACTGCAACTGGAGCCAAGCCATGGCTTGGCTGTTGATGCCATCCTCTGCACAACAGAGTCTGTGATGAGCAAACGAACCTAGACACCTGCGACTTTTCAGACGAACGGTCGGCGTACTCTGCAGGCAGCCATGAGTTCACCATGCTATGCACGATGCCAACCGACAGCTCTGCACGGGTTTCGAGCACCTGCAAGGTCGATTGGCTGTGCTGTTGCTGTTGTCGTTGTCGTTGCTGTTGCTGTTGCTGTTGCTGTTGCTGTTGTTGCTGTTGTCGTTGCTGCTGCCTCATTAGACTCGCCCATTCCAACTTGCGGTATTAGGCTAGTGAGCCATGCCAATACACAAGAGTCAGCTGCCTGCAAAGACGGCCAGTGAACAACGCACATCAGCGAGCTGGCCACCTACTTGTATGCGACTGTTGAGGTCGATCCGAGCCGATAAATCAATGTTGGGAATCATTGGGTGGCATTTGGGTCACGTGTAACTCACGTGACTTGGTGAAGGGCCACAACGGCACGCCAATCATTTTCGCACTCTCAAGGCCACGTTGACAACCCCATGGCGGACATCGATGTGCTCCGCAGAAAGCTGCAGCAGCTGAGCGCACAGTGGAGAGAGAATGCCAAGGAGATGGAGATGTTCAAGAGAAAGGCTGCAGAGCTGCAGGTTGTATCGTGCATGTTCACCGGCCACTGAATACTTGCACACGTTCCGACAAGAGGCATGGCCAACTGACGTCTATCTCAACGGTGCGCTGCAGACCGCATATGCTTCCAAAGGCCCAGGCAGGTCCAGCATGGATGCTCTGCAGGCTATGCTTGGCGACAAGTGGGCTGTCGTGTGCCAGGCAGGAGCCAGCCCTGGATGTTTTGCTTACCTGGACAAGCATCCACTCTTCTCGGCCCTGAACCGACAGACGACGACCGGATGTGGCTCATGGACATGCAACGAGAGAACCAGATCCTGGCGCAGCTGGTCAAGCAGTACGAGTCGACGCTCGAGGTGATCATGGCCAAGTTTCGCACACAGACAGTAGGTCGCTGGCTGGCATCGCTGCAACTGTGCACGCTGGATACATGCCACTGTCGCGCAGTCCAAGGAGATACCAACTGGCCCTCCTTGACAGCAATACGTTCAACGAGAGCGCCAAGAAAAGAAGAGAGAAGTCGAGCGGCTGCTTGAGGAAGAGCGGGTGAGTGGGAGCGAGGAAGCTGCCATGGAGCCGTCTCTCACCAAGCTGCCGCTCTGTCCAGGCCGAGAATGCATTGCTTAGGTCTGAAAACGCGCGTCTCATGGAGCATCTGGCCAAGTGTGTGCAAGTGATGCGCGAGGCTCTGCATGCCAACGAGGAAGACGACGACATCCAAGCCGCAGGCCAGATGGCTGGTGTTATGCAGGAAATCAGGCACTACGCGACATGCTCAGAGTATCGTCACTTCCAAGTCCATCGTCATCTCCAGACAATCATGCTATGCCACTATCCGTCGTCAAGAGCGCATAAACGATCCAGAGCAACAACAGTTGGCCTGCAGTCTTGCTTGCGATTGAACAGTATCCGATTTTTACACGCCACCATGATCCTGCTGCATTTATAGATCATTTATTTAGCATGCGATTATCACGTTACGGTCGAGAAGACGTTGAGGCAGAGGGCAGTGCATCCAGCTTAGCAAGTACGCGCTCGGCCATGGTCATGTACACCTTGGCATGCATGCTCTCTGGCTGAGACACCGTGATGGGCTTGCCATTGTCCGAGGTGGTGACAACGTCCGAGTGCAGTGGCACGTCAGCAAGAATATCAATGCCCAAGCCCTTGGCTGTTTGCACCACGCCGTCCTTTCCAAAGATGTGCTCTTTGGTGGTTACATTTCGGACAGCAGAAAAAGCTCATGTTCTGCACCATGCCAAGGATCTGCACAGACATGCATCCATACACGAGCAATGTGTGAGTTTATGTCTTTGGCGGCCAAGCCAAGTAGAGATTGTGCGTCGCGGAAGCATACGACCGAGATCAGCGCAGCCGGACTTACGGGCACATTGACCTTGCCAAACATGTTGGTGCCTTTCTTGGCATCGAGGAGAGCGACGTCTTGCGGCGTCGACACAATCACTGCACCTGCTCGACAAGTGTTAGGCGCGACTGATCCAGTAGCGCGGCAAATCCAGCGGCAACAAACCAGCCAAGGGAATCTGCTGCGTGATGGTCAGCTGAGTGTCGCCTGTTCCGGGCGGCATATCAATACGAGGACATCGAGTCCAGACCAGTCCACCTGGCGCAGAAGCTGCTCTAGGGCTTTCATGACCTGCAATGCAAACGATCAGCAAGATATTGAGCCTGCACGCCTGGCTGAGTAAGAGGTGGTTGTTGTGCATGAATGCATACCATGAGACCGCGCCACACGACCGCATCATCTTGGCCGACAAGGAACCCCATGCTCATGCATCGGATGCCGTAGTTGGTAAGTGGGATGAGCATGCGGGCTGGCGATCAACGCAGGAGTCGTGTCAGACTGCAGCTTCCTTTGCAGTGTCCAAGAGCCACTTGGCATTGAGCCTACTTTTGGGATCAATGTCGGGTTCGCCAGACAGGTTCATCATGCGAGGGATGGACGGGCCAAACAGATCGGCATCCAGCAGTCCGACTCGCTGGCCGAGTCTTGAGAGGGCCACGGCCAGGTTGACTGTTGGGAGGATGTTTGGAGGTGCATCCGAGGTCAATGCGCTGCCGTTCAACCAGCATTGATGCGACTGCGCTTGCCTGAGGTCGTGGACTTGCCCACACCGCCCTTTCCAGAGGCAACGGCAATGGTGTGCTTGACGCCTGCGATAGGAGTTCGCATAGGCAGGCCTCTGGCGGCTCTCGGCAGCTTTGGCTCGTTGGGGTCGTTGAATCGAGACGGCTGCTGGTGGCCATGGCTGTGGTTGTGGTTGTGTGCAGCGGCAGGCAGCGGCGGCAAGCCCTGCAGCGACAGCCAAGCGTTGGACAGAGAGTCACGGCCTCAGTCGGTTCCGGCCATCGTGATGACCGCAGCCTGCTCCAGCGAGCGGACGGGCAGCGACACAGCAGCCTTACCAGAGGGTTCTGGTGTGCCAAGGCTGCCCAAGTCTGGAAGGAACGCGACGACGGCAACGATCTCGCGCGCTGCAGCAACATGTTCATGCCGAGTTGATGAAGCTTCAATATGGCGTTTGACCAAAGCTCACGACGAGACCACTGGACGGCCACAAGACTGGTATGAGGGGCATGGGCACGCCTTGTCCTATTCTCTCTTCTTTGTGGGCTTGACAGGGCGGGATCGCGGCGGCAGCTTGGCAGCCAGGCTCTCTTCCTTGAGAGCGGGCCGGCAGGGGCTTGAGCTTCATGTAGTCGATCACAATGGCCGCAACCTCTTCCAGCTTTCCCTTGTTGTAATTCGCCCACGACCGTGCTCTCTGCCATGGGCATGCGGTAGTAGCCCATGTCGCTCATAAACTCCAGCTCCAGTCTGCAGCCCGTCGGCAATGGCCCAAGCGGCATCCAGCCACCGCGATGTTATCCAGTTGATGCATGCATGTGCGGCAGATCTGTCAGCAGAGAACCCGCAGCCAGGTGGCAATGATCTTATGCACGGATCCAATGGCAGGCAGGTCGGCAGGCACACGGCAGGCATACGGCAGGCGGTGTACCTGTGCGATGTCAGATTCCGCTCCTTGGTGGTCACGACTTCGCACTGTCCGTGTTGCCACACAGTCTTGGCGATGAGTGCCACGCCATCAGCACGGCACTTGCACGGCACATACATTCACAAGCTCGTCTGCCTGGGACACACGGATCCACTTGATGCGGCCCAGCTTCTTCTTGGTCACCGAGACTTGGCCGATCGTCTTGTCAATGAGCACCTCGAACGTGTCGTCGATGAGCGAGTATGCGAGCACCACAAACAGCACAAACGAAAGGCCAAACTGCGTCAAGCCGGTGGTTGTGTAGTAGCACGCCGCCGCCCCGAGCTACCGCACGTCCATGGCATGCCCATTGCGTTGCGTTGTCGCAGATGCATCGCCCATCCGTCGGCAAACGGCCCAGACAAGTGCGCGAGGTGGCACCGTGTCAGTGACTCGAGCAAGCGAACGGCATCCTCGTCGGCACAGAGCCTGCATGCCCACTCCACATCGCTCACCAGTGACACCACCCAGCAACAACAAAGTCGCCCAGCCGTGGCTCAATGGCGCAGACAGACAGTCTGTCGTCTGAGCGCTCGACTCGCGGCGCAATGCGTCGCATTTCCGCCAACACGTTCATGTTGTGACTGAGGGCAAAGTTCGGCCCGGTTCTCATACCATTACCCCTGGTGGAATTGCTGTGATTGGTCAATCCTGGTGGAATCGCTGTGATTGGTCGATCTAGAGAGCCCTTGAGAAGTGCTGACACTGGCGCGATGCGAGCACAGCAACGGCAGTGGTGCAGGCAGCAGCGCCTGCTGTCTCGCTGGGCCGTGCGTGTGTGTCTCCATGAATAAAGAGGGGCGAATGCATAGTCATGTGCAACGCTCTCTCTCTCTCTGAGGAGCATGCCATTCCACACACACACAGACCAGTGCTCCATGCATTGCTGCCAAACAATCAGAGCATGCCAATGCAAACAAACACCAG
The DNA here is from genome assembly GCA_025526915.1 of Entophlyctis helioformis. NCBI lineage: Eukaryota > Fungi > Chytridiomycota > Chytridiomycetes > Chytridiales > Chytriomycetaceae > Entophlyctis > Entophlyctis helioformis. The sequence goes on along the minus strand of JAHLKH010000067.1, from coordinate 115,835 downwards.
ATCGCGACTTGCCACGACACACAACAACACGCAACAACAAACCAACAAGCACGCCCAACACGCATGGGAGTCGTCGGCGCGACTCCTCCCATCGACAAAGCAGGTGGTAGCAAAACCCTTGATCCCACAACCCTTCTCTCGGGTGCAATTCAGGTCGTGGTACAGCCCCCTCAAACACTGCAGCAGCACAACACAGAGCGTCCGCCCATCCAGTGTGTTGTGCATGTGGACGTTCTCAGTCTTTTTGCCGGCGATATCTACAAAGCAGCACCAATACTGCTGGCACAGCCAGAGGAAAACTGGACGCCGACACTCGAGCCGCTCATTGCCAGCCTCGCAGCATCGATTGGAAAGCTCCACATAGTCCGGCTCCATGTTGATGGCTCGCTTCTCAACACCAATATCAAGGCTGTCCGCACTGAGCGGGCACGGGTAAATTTGGAAGCAGCATTGTCGATCCAGACAATGGTGGCCAAGCGAAAAGCAGACCAGAAAGGCAACAGGCTCACAAAGTATGCCACTTGCTGTTGTTGATTTGCATGCCGTGCTGACTGAGTGCCCTTCCAGGGACGAGATCCAGTCACTCCAGTGGGCGTTTCCATTGACATGCGAGCGTAAGGCGGCAATCTGTGGGGCCATTGGGGGTCTTCTTGGATACTTTGGGGAAGGGTCGTCTGTGTGCCTTTGTAAAAATGAGGCGGATGTTTGCATTGCATGCCGCGTGCGCGAAGCAAGGTTGGTTGGATCTTCTGCATGCCTCTCCAATCCATGGCTCACGCGCCTTTCTTGACAGCAATGTGCCGGTCGTCGTCATCAGTGGTGATACCGACCTCATCTTTCATTGCGCGGGTATTGCCCTGTCCTGCTGCTGCAAATGCCGGCAGACAGATTGCACAGATAAGATCATACAACCACCCAGGTGTAGCATCTATTGCAGCCACCTTTGACTTGCCAGAGATTCTTGACATCTGCCGGTTGGCGGCAGCCGCAGCGAGAAATGACTATTTTCATTGTGATGAGATTGGTATGTTGGCTTGCCTGCTTTGCAATTTTGGATGCCATGCGCTGCGACCTTGACTTACTCGTGATGCTGCAATGATGACTTGCAAGGGATTGTCACGGCTGCAAAGTGCATTATGGCATGCATTCGTTTTGAGGCAACATGGGCAGGGATCACTGTCGCAGAGTTCTGTCAACGCCTGCAAGACCCAGACCTTGCCAGGATGTTTGTGGACGTCTTCAAGGCCTCATTTATGTTGCAGATGTACAAGATCGGCGGCAAGCCTCTTGCTCAATTGTTCAGCAATGCCTTCGCGGTGTTTCTCACCGTGACGAAACTGGAGCGGATATTGGAGAGTTCACAGACCAAAGCCATGGTTGTTATGGGGATGTTTTTGCTCAAATGATACCGCTGTAAGTCTTGCTTTGGATGCACTTGGACAGCATGGCATTGACATGAATGCATGCATCATCCAATGGCAACAGCAGGACTGCCAACAGGACCGCCTCGGCTCGAAAAAAGTAGGCGTGCTTGTGATCTCTGGAGGATTCTCATGGCACTGACTCTGAGGGATGCCACTGGCAGATCTGCCTCTGCATGCACGGCCCGCAGTGGCTGCTGCTTGAGCCACACGGCACAGCAGCTGAAGGGCAATGCCAGTGGTGCGGTTTGGCACGTTACACGGGATGAAGTCATGGTGCTCGCCAAGCACATTGTCAACACAAGGCGGCTGGACGACGTTTTTGTCATGCTCAATGGCTGCCGTGTCGTGTTTAGCTGCGTTCTCCGATGCACGGCAGACCTCCTCGCCGACGACATTCTCAACGGCCGCGACATCCTTGCTGATATCTGCGAGAATGCAAGCAAGCAGCTGCTGCAGGCTGTGCATGACTGGCGTATCGCTAAAGAAGCATATGCAAGGCTCAGGCCGGCTGGCAAGATTCTTTATCATGCATTGGTGGGTTTTGCGAGGCTTGGATGCGTGTCTTGGCTGTCCACTGCATGCTGTTGCTGATCTTCAATGCTGCCGACTTGATCCATTACTGGGCGAGCAGAAGTGATAGCAAGACTGAATGAGCGGCTCAAGAAGTATCCAGGCTTGAAATGCGCATCTTTCAGGCGTCTAAAAAGCCAGGTTTGCTCTGCACGGGTTGACACAGTGTGGCATTGTGTATTCACCACTGATCACGGCATTTGTGTGACAGTCAAGGGTAAAAAGACAAAGCAGCCGCTCAGAAGGAGCACACGGATTGCGACCCCAGAAGCTGTTGCCGATATTCGCGAAACGGCCATAAAGACGCTCAACGCCCTGACAAACCCAACGGATGTCAGGCATGCTGATTTCCAGCATCAGAATTTGGCGAGTGTTATGACCAAGCAAAGCAGATGCTGCAGTCGATTATCAATCGAGTACCGGTGCGTCTTTGCATTTGCTGGCTCTGTTTGCATGTGATGGCTTGCTGCGATTGCTTATCCTTCCACTCAACAGGCCGTCAAGCCACCAAAACCATGCAAGATGCTGCTGCCACCTCGAGCCGCAGATGATAGAGGCACAGATTGCGACAAGGTCTTTCACATTGGTGTGCTTCAAGACACAAGGACGACTGTGAGTTGAACTGCAGGCTTGTGATTGCGAGCATCTTGTGCACATTCAAGATGCATGCCTAACATTGCATTCAACCACGGCAGGATCCATACCTGGTCACACCGGCCATGCAGGCTGAGCGTGATAAGGAGCGAGCTGAGCAAGCTGAGAAGGCCAAGACCAAGAAGTTCATCCAGGAGCACAAGAAGGATGCGAGCAGGCAAGCCCGCCAGGCTCCATCTGAGGACGAGACACGGGCGTAAGTGGCATATGGCATGGCATGTGCCTTGAGTGTGTGTGCTGACTGGTGCGTTCTTTGACAGATACGAGCGTGGTGAAAGATCGGCGATACTGCAGATGCTTGAAAAGATCCACCGCATGATGGCATTGCCAGTCATGACGGCTGCTGCTGCCATCCATGGCAATGAGGCAAGGCCAGTGGAGAGCACATACAATCGCCCTGAGCAGATTGTCAAAATGGAGGTATGAGTTTGGATTGCCATGTCGCTCTGCATGTCTGGCTTTGTGTATGTTGACTTGTGCTACACACAGGAAATGCTCTCTGGAGATCCAATGCTTGCAAAGTATTTTGGACACCAGGCCAAGACGGCGCCGGCAACACAGACCCGCGGTTTGGTCTCAGAAACATCTTCAATGGCGTGTACCGATACACGGCCGACGTGCGGCGTGCATGCATCACTATGATCGGCGCCATCGTTGAAGAGCTCGTGCACTCGACCCATATGCACCGCTGCCACTCAAGTTCTGCGTCATGGAGGCCAGGAGGAATGGTGAGATGGAATATGTGTATATTGATCCTGATCACTTCAAGGACGAGAGCGCGTGGCTCTACGCTGCTGGATGCGTCCTCAGATGGCCAGTTAATGCCCGGCGTATGTACGGCGAGGGCCCGCTCTGCAGCAACACCGACATTGCTCACTATGGCGACTTGGTGAGACTTGAGGCGGGCACAATGGTCAAGATCTGCACCTTCACCGACGACACAGCACCAGCAGTAGCAACAGCAGCACCAGCAGCAGTAGCCGCCGCATCCAGCAGCACCGATGCCCAACCACCAGCCATCGAGCCACCACTACAACGGGCAGTACCATCGGCAAATGATCTGCTCAAGGTGCTCACAAACAGCACCTCTAGTGGCGAGGGAGCCGTCACGATGCTTCTGCGATACCTGGGCTACATTCTCACCGGTCAGGAGTCGGTCATGCCGCGGGCGACAAAGCATGTGGCCCACTCGTGGATCGTGACGGTCATGCAGATGATCATCAACCGCGAATGGACACAGCAGATGATCCGGGACAGCATGACCAAGATGCGGGCTGGTGTGGCGCAGGCAGCCAAGATGGACGCGACGCAGGCCGGCTCATTGCTGTCAGCCATTGTGCACATGGACGCAAGCACAATGCATGCCGTTTTGCCTGGCAGGCTTGACGACAGTTTGTGTGCAGCTGCTCGGAACGACATCTATGGCAACCTTGCACGGGGCATCTGTGGCATGCTTGCTGTGCACTTCATGACCCACCAGTCGATGCTCATTGACTGGGCAATCCACCGACTGATTCCTGGTATATCTGCTGACAAGGCAGCGGAATTTGCCAAGGCAATGGATACAGCCACCGGGGATGCCACGTCTGGCACGCCACTGTCAACCAGACAAGACGGACGCGTTGTCGAGATCCCACAAGCACTGCACAGGCTCACGGCGGTCGTGCGCAACAAGTCGCTGTCAGAGGCCGGCAAGTTCAAGCAGTTGTGTGATCTCGCAGGCTCATCCCTCAAGTTGTGTCCCCAGCCTGCAGGCCGTGATCCATTTGTCCTCATCACTGAGACGACGCTCTTTCTGGCGGTGATGAGGACAAAGGATGAGCGCATCCGTGGCAATCAGGATCCTGCTTTGCAGGCATTGAGACTACAGCTTCTGGCTGCACTCGGTTGGTCGCACTGCCTGTATATGCCATGTGTACACAATTTGATGCTTACTCTGCACTTTTGTCCAAGGCTACAAAGATGCCAAGTCAGCTCTTGCGTTGCCCAATGAGGATATCAGGAAAGCATTCAGCGCAAGTCGCGAGGTTTCCATCTTTGACATCCTTCTCCCAGGTCTCCGCCCCAAGAAAGGTCGCTTCCAGACACCTTCAGAAGCCAAAGATGAGATGGACGCGGTTGCCAAGGCCACAGCCAAGGCGACGCGAGAGGCTGACGAGCAGGGTCTGGATGGCAAGGAGCGCGAGAAGCATATCAAGGCTGCGATTGATGCTGTGCGTCCAGCAAGACCAGCCAAGGCGATCCTACTTGGCAGCATCATGACGGATGGATACAGCATCTACCAGCTGGCACTGGACTGCCGCACAAACCGTCCAGAGTCACCTTGCTGTATGTGGCGTGCTTGAATGCGATGGTGCACACATGGATTCTGACTGCCGCCTTGATCTGCATACTCCAATCTGATGTCTTCAGGCGAGCAGCCGTGGGTTGCTGATGATGTTGACGAGGCTGATGGCGAGCCCGATTACATTAACGGCGAATGTGAGTTGCTGTGCCAATCCAGACGCGCACTTGTTGTCCACACCGACTGACATGCCATCCACAGCTGCCAATCCAGCCAACCCGTCAGCCGCCAAGCCATACACGCCCAATCCTGTAAGCCACTTGCATGCTAAACTCGCGCATTGGTGCACATGCATTGCACATTCCTCACTCATGCCATGGCATGACAGGGCAAGCGCAACTTTTACGCCTCACAGCGACTGCGCGACATCATCAACGCCAACAATCTGTTCACTGACCAAGGCTACCAGACTGTTCGCGTTGTCAGCTTTGATTGGGGCCAGCGGTACCTGTATGGCGCATCCAGCATCTTGGTTGATCTCAGGGACTTTTCGTATAAGCTCGAGTCCAACTACGTGCTCTCCTCTGGCATGTTTCAAGCTGAGCGTGACTTTCAGCGGTGGTATGCATGCAATGACTCTGCCACGCGCACTCTTGACCAGATCAACTCACAGTGCCTGCCTCTTGCGCCAGGCTCAACAATCGATATGCCAAGGCAACCGACATCCAGGCGGCCATCGCATTCAAGACAGCAAAGCATGCCGATCCAAACGCCACAGCAGGCGAGAGAGCCTTTTGGGATCTGCGCTGCCATGCGTACTGCACGCCATTCCTGAATGCACGGGTACGTTTTCCCTGTTTCTGTATGCCCATTGACATGGCCGCCATACTGCTTGATCGCCTGCTGATTGCACTGGATGGCATGGCATGACATGGCATTCCACAGAAGGTCAAGGCCAAGCGGTTCACCATGCGCAGCAGCCGCACGTCTGATCGCGGAAACGCTCTTGAGGGCATCATGAATCTGGCAGGCTCGACCACTGGAGAGCGCGCATCTGCTGCGTCTCAAGGCCGCTGTGACAAGTCGACAGAGAAGGACATTCCCATTGTCTGGGCATTTGGCATCGACTTTACAGGTCAAGGTGGCCGGCACGCTGTGTTTGAGAGGTTTCTCATCAGGCATCTGCGGTCGTCTGGATATGCCTTTGTGCGTCTGATGCCACGCTGTCCATCCATCCATCCATCCATCTGTGCACCAACTGACCACACACACACACACACACACACACACACACACACACACACACACACACACACCACACACACACACACACACACACACACACACACACACACACACACACAGATCTACCGCTGCAACGAGAACCTGACCAGCCAGATGTGCCCGCAGTGCAAGCAGAGGATCCCATACGAGAACCGCACCAACCTGCGACGCTACGAGTGCATACCATGCACGACCGTCTACCACCGAGACGTGCTTGGAGCCACCAACATTGGAATGGTCGCACTGTGGCATCTGCTCTTTGGACACCGGCCGCTCTACTTGACGCACACCAAAGCCGACAGCAATCCAGCCACGCCAGAGTACCTTGCAGACATCGAGGCAATGCATATCTCCATCCAGCTGCGTGCACGAAATGCTCCGCCTGTTGTCCCACAGCCTCAAACGCGGAAACACTTCAAGTCGCATGTGGCCTCATGGGACCAGATCAGCCTGCCGTCCTGTGGTATTCAAGACGTGCTGTACAGCAGCGTTCAAGACACGGTCCATCCGTCGTCCAGCAGCGACCAGCACGCAGACAGCCTGCCCTCAAGTCACTTGACCTGCATCCCACACAGTGACTTGTTTGACTACCAACTTTGAATCAGGGGACCTCCCGATCGACCTAACGGGTCACTTATCACATCATTATTTCAATAATAATAAAAGGTAAGACCCTCGTTGGATGTGCCTCGCCCGCTTGTCGTCGCATGCTCGTTGCTGACTCGAACCTTCCATCGTGTGATATGCGGGCATCTATTCGACGCCTCTTTCGACGAATTTAATTCCAAAATCCTTGGTAATTGTATGAATATCGGGCCAAAAACAGCGATTTATTGTTGGCCTGCAGCCTGAAGCCGCAGCCTTTCGAGCCGCTGCTGGTTCCGCTTGCCAACGATCCGCATGACGTTCTTGCGCTCCATCTCGGACATGATGTCCCAGTTGGAGATCCGAGACATGGTGCCGTCCTGCCCATCCAGCCATCCAGCCATCCAGCCATGTGCAACGAACTGTCCTGTCAGCGACGAAGTCTTGCAGGCCCAGTGTGCATGCACCCCACCTCGTTGACAATCACAGGGCCCAGCTCGTCCAGTGCAACGGCGGGCTGGCCAACGGCAATCTCCCTTGCTGCTGCGCCGGCCAGTGCGTCTGTGGCTGCGGACGCCGCTGTTGCTTCGATGGCGAGCCGCTCTTGATGGCCGGGCTGCTCGTCGTCCATGTTTGTCGCTGCGAAGGAAACCTGTATGATCCGATCGGTCCTCAAGGTGCCGACGACTGCCAGAGCAGTCGCAGCAGCCCTCCTCGCACAGCAGCATGCACAGCAGCATGCACGGCAGCCAGCACTAGCACAATGCATGCAGCACTGCTTGCGCCAGCAAGCATACCGGCCATGGCTCGCCGGCTCCGTCCGACCACTCACGTCAAGCTCGGCGAGCAACCCGCCAGCACCAACGGCAGACGCATCTCCATTGACCACCGAGCCAGATCCACCAGCAGACCAGCCCAAGACAAGGGCCAAGAAGCCAGATCCGCTCAAGGACCGCAAGCCCGTCGTCCTGCTCGAGTCCGACCTCGTTGAAAAGTTCACAAAGGGCGGCGGCGCTGGCGGCCAAAAGATCAACAAGGCATGCAGCTCCGTGCAGCTACTGCACAAGCCGACGGGCTTGTTTGTCGAGGCAAGCCACGCCTACTCAACCACCTGCCTGGCTGTCCTGTGCTGCACATTCGCATGCTGGTGGCGGCATGGCATCTGACTCAATGGCATGCGCGGTACAGACGCAGCGGTTCAGAGAGCGATCGGCGAATCGCAAAGAGGCTCGCAAACTGCTGACGCTCAAGGTCGACTTGCTCGTCAATGGCGAGGCGTCCAAGGTGGCCGTGCGGGCAGCCAGGAAGAAGAAAAAGGACGTCAAGCAGCGGAAGCGGTCCAAGAAAAAGTACGAGGCGCTGGCGCAGGGCGAGACCGGTGGCAATGCATCCTCTGGACCTGGACCTGGATTTGGATTTGGATTTGGATCTGGATCTGGATCGGTGATGAGAGAGGGTTTGGTCCAAGGCACGCAACTTGCGCGACACGATCTGCCAGATGACGAAGAGGATGACGAGGATGAAGACGACGACTATGAAGACGACGACTATGAAGACGACGACGAAGACGACGAGTGAAGATGAGGATGGCGACAAAGGCAGCCATGGGCTGGAAGATAGGGGCGAAAAGCATCGCAAGTAAACTGGTCGTTTCATTGTATTCAACCGATAATCTCCTCAGTCTCGTCAACAACCTCGTCGACAGCCTGCTCGAGCTCCTCAAACTGCGCAGAGTCGGCGTGGGGAACGTCGGGGTCAAAGCCGTAGATCTTGATGCGTTCCTGGCGGCCGGCCTCGTACTTGGCCTTGCTGGCAGCCTTGAAGGCGATCCAGTCGCGCCAGAGGGTCTTGCGGCGCTCGCGGATCTCGTAGGCAACCTTGTCCGTCTCGCTAATGTCCTCCTCGTCAAACTCCTTGGAGTAGCTCTTGAGGTTCTTGCGGATTGCCTTTTGCGCCGCGGGAGAGAGCATCGTCGGGGGACGCGGACGCCACAGGAACTGCTTGAAGCCAGTCACCATCTGGCGGGTGAGCTGCTGGCCGGCAAACGTCCACATGGTGAAGCCCGTGTCGGACTGCACGCGCCAGCCCGAGATCGACGTGACGACATAGCGACCGGTAGGGTCCCACTCGACATCGGTGGCCATGTAGTGCTCGCCCGTGCCAAGAATCGTTGCGTCCTCAACGTCCCAGAACTGGAGATCGCCCTGGAACCGCGGACACCGCAAGGACGCAGAAGCGGCCCTTGGGCGACCACGTGATCTGGTTGATGCCCTTTGCATCCTGCGACTTGAGCAGCTTGATGCTGCGGAGCGCAGAGCCGGCTGCCTTGTCGGTGGCGGCGCCGCCAGTCGAGGGAGCAAGCTCGACTTCGTAAAAGTACACAAAAGTCTTTTGGCCCTCGGCGTTGGTCAGGACCGCAAAGTGGTTGCCCTTGGGCTCCCACGAGATCGACGCGACCTCCTCGCCGGCCTTGAGCTCGAGCACGTCGACGGGGATGGCCTTCTCGCGCATGCGGAACACCTCGACACTGGTGGCCGTGATCTTCTTGGTCTTGGCACGGTCGACACGGACAAGGAGGTAGTCGCCGTCGTTCTGCCAGACGAGCTTGCACTCGATGACGTTGAACAGGTTCTTGGTGCGGATGATCTCGCGGGAGGAATCTTCATGACCGTGACACGGGCAGGGATGTTGCCGCTCTCGGGAGTCCAGTAGCTGATGACGTGATCAGTGGGCGACCACTCAAACGCCTGGACGTTCTCAATCTGTCGGCATTGCGCATGGGGTAAGCATCAATGCAAGAGGGCTCACAGCAGTGACGGCCGTCGGGAGTTTACCTTGATGCTCTTCTTGTCAATGAGACCCATGCCAGGAGTCTCGTAGACGGAAAGACCGCCGTCGGGACCGGGGGTCATGCGCGCCAAGTACTTGCCGTCGTGCGACCACTTGAAGATGGGCCAGTCGATCTTGAGCGTGCCCGAAGGACCAGCACCGCGTGGGTCGGCCTTGTCGCCGGCAGCAGACGTGTCGGACTTGAAGGTGCGCAGCTGACGGCCAGACTCCACATCCCAGACAATAATGTTCTGTGGGCAATAAGGCAAGACGAACACGACCGTATCAGCATCAGAACGCGGTCATCCACAGAACATGCATGTGGTTGCATGCAGAGATGCACCAAGCCAATTGGATGCTCGGCTGACGAGGGCAGAGATCAGATCTCTGTTCCGAATGCATAATGCTCATGGAGAGGCAGCACGCGACGTGCAGGCATGTCTGCAGAAGCATAGTGTCATGGGATGTGCATCTGCGACTACTCTAGCATCCATCTGGCAGATGCCGCACACAGGCAACAAAGCAAACCCTGGTTGTGGCCGATCGCACTGAATCACCGACACATCAAGGCAAGGGGCGGCAAAGCCCCGCACGCCAAGCGGTCAGACAATCCAGACAAGATGGCACAAGCACAGCGCATGATTGCGAACAAGTGACGCAGAAATGCCATCTGGACGAAAGATAGAATGCAGGCACAGTCCAGACACGCGCGCCACTGACTGACGCCATGCACTGCACAGACACGCGCCAGTCCTCTGTCGCGTAGATCCTCTCGAAACGTAGCTAGGTGTATCATCAACTCTCTGCCACGTCGGCAGACACACAGCCACGCATCTATCCACTGATTGTGCAACACAGCATCGACACGGATCCTAAACTTACGTGCACTTCGTTCTTGGGACCAGCAAAGCCCTCGTGCGACCAAGTGACAAAGTACTTTTCGTTGGGGCTAAAGTCGCCGAGCTTGACGTTGGGGTGTGCGAATCTGACAATCTTGCCCCACGAGGGACCGCCCCAGAGAGCAACGCCCTGCTTGTGGAACGTGGCAAGGTAGGTGCCGTACGGCGACCACGACACGTACGTGTCGCACCAGTTCTGGCGAGCCTCGTCTCGGTCCGACTTTTCGGCCTTGTTGTTCCAGTAGATGCCGACCTCGTCGCCCTTGAGCATGGCGAACTGGTCACGGGCACGCAGGTCCGTGAGCCACGACTTGAGGTGCTCCTTGGGCACAAACTCCTCCTCGGCAGGCGCCTCGAACACATCGGGGATCTGGAGCGTCGAGTCGATGGCGTCAAACTTGTTCACAGCGAGCGTGTGCGACTTGTCGAACTTGTAGCCGTCCACCTGCGTGCAGGCGAGCGAGGCCTCCTCGGGCGTCTCGAACTCGATGAACAGGAATCTGGGCGTGGGCAAGTCGGCATGCGGCCAGCAGGAACATTGCTGATCAGCAACAGCCGCCGCTGATTCTGGCTCGCAGACAGCCGGGCGTCACGCAGCAACGCAGCAGGACCGCCCGCCACTGTGCGGCACTGTGCGGCACCGCAGCAGAGACAGAGCACAAAGAGCAGACAGGGCGTACGCACCCCTTGGAGGAGCCAGACTCGTCCTTGGGCATGTGGATGCCGTCGGGCTTGATGCGGCCAACGTCCTTGAAGACCTTGGCAATGACCTTCTTGAGCTTCTCCTCCTTGGACGAGTCGACAATGGGTGCGTGGTCGACCACAACGATGTTGTCAAAGCCTGTGGGGACCTTGACCATGTACTCGGCCTCGAGGTCCGAGAAGTCGATGGTCGAGGGGTCGAACTCGGCCGGGAAGCCGTCGTCGGTGTGCGCTTTGCCGGGCATGGTAGACGGTCGTGCAGATGGTTGTGGCAAAAGATTTTTCGATCCAAAACTGGCTCGTGAGCCTGTGAGGATGCTGCTGCAACAATAAGAGCATGTAGATGGCCCAGTTGATCGCGCTGCGGCATCTGCTCTCTGGACACTGCCCGCTCTCCTAGATGCACCAGCCAGACAGCAAGGCTCACGCTCCGCACTCGCACTCGCACTCGCACTCGCACTTCCACCTTGACGGCAACCAGTCACGTGTTTCTTCACGTGATCAGCGTGTCATCCAGTCGTGTCCGACCTCGATGGATCGAATCTGGTACCGTCCAGACTAACCTATCAAGACACATACTTGTAGGTGGCATGCTCGCAGACGTGATTCGCCCACTCGACGCTCATGCAGGCTGCTGACTCCTTGGTCATGCTGTGATACGCTAGCCATTATCCTCAAAGAGACATGGCTGACGTGGAAGCAGCGGGCGACTCGTTTGCAGACGACGCGGCTGGCGCGCTGGGCGGCGTGGACGACACCATCCAGAACCTGCAGGGCGACGGAGGTGTCGGCTCGGGCTCGGCTCGCGGCTCGCGGGCTGGCGGCAGCATGAGTGGCCTCAACAACGCCGGCAGCGCATCGAATCTGCAGCAACAACAGCCAGCAAACGGCGGCGGCGGCGAGAATATCTACAGGTCAGGCAGCTCGTCGTCCATGGGCGGAAACGGAGGCAACGGTGGCCTTCCGCCCATGGCCCTGGTGGCATGGGCGGCGTTGGCGCCATGGGAGGATACGCCAGCAAAGTCAAGCGTGATGTATCATACGTTCCAGAAGACACCGAGTTTACGCTTGCCAAGTCGTTCCTCAACTCCAAGGTCGGCGGCAAGACCGTGTCCTTCTACGACCACCTCACCAGCATTGTCAACCACGTTCTCGAGACGCGCTCGCAAGCGTCGCTTGGTCAGTTGGCATGCCGTCGTGACGCGTCGCTTGTTGTCTGTGTGCTGGCGAGCATCGACTGACCGCGTCGCACATGTGGCGCAACAGACAACTTCGAGGCGCTTTCAGCCGAACTCAAGCGCAGCCGTTTCCAGGCCGAGGTTCCAGGAGCGCCGACATCGCTGCGTGATGCCTCTATCCCAACACCCGACATTGTCCTTGCCAAGAAGCAGTCGTCGCTCTTCCAGGTGTGTGTGTGTGCCAATCGAACGCTGGCACTCGGCCAACTAAGCACCATTGACTGTGTGCGTACCACATTGCAGCGTGTGTCTGCCGAGGAGGCTGCGGAAAAGGCTGCTGCTGATATCGGCGAGATCCCCGACATTATGGACCTGGCCAACCTTTGGGATGGGCTGGTGTAAGTTGACAATCCCCCCGGCCAAACCACCCATCGTTGGTTCTTTGACTGACAGCCATCCACTGCCCCAAACCACATCAACGCCAACCGCATGTCCAGATCTCGTTTGGCAGAGAAGAGACGTTTGTGCTGTTCCTGTCCATCAAGAACCTTGTCGAGGAGAAGCCGCTCAAGTCTGTCCGTCTTTGGGGCAAGATCTTTGGCACTCAGTCCAACTACATCATCGTCGAGGCCGAGCTCAAGGACGGCGCTGCCGATGACGATGACGCCATTGCCAATGCTGTCGAGGACTCCAAGGCAGCCACGGAGCCTGCTGCTGGCACCAAGGCTGCTGGCGAGGACGACGAGGCCAAGGGTGATCAGGCGATCAAGAGTCCCGAAGAGGACGAGACTGGTCTGCCCAAGCCCAAGAACAAGCCCCTGATGCCGCTGTCCAAGGAGGCACGTATCGGTGTCAACAAATACGTGTACTATGCCACATCCTATGGTGAGATGCCACGGGATCATGCTTGCCAACATTTGATGGCTATTGGACCAGGCGGCTCACATGGCTTCAATCTCTCGCGATGCAGCTGGTGGTGTGTGGACGCGTCTCCCAGATGTCATTCCTGAGAAGCTCCAAGCAGCTCGCCGCATCCGCAAGTACTTTACAGGCAATCTCAAAGCACATGTGCGTCGCAAGCATTCTGGATTCATACCAAGACATTGGTGTTTGCACGCCGGTCTAACGTTGGTGTCCTGGCTGCCATAGATTGACAGTTATCCGGCGTTTGACGGCACCGAGGCACACTATCTCCGTGCTCAGATTGCACGCATCTCGTCTGCGACCGTGCTCAGCCCCAATGGCTACTACATGATCGACAGCGAGGAAGCCGAGGCCGAAGAAGGAGCAGGTAACCATCCACGTGCCTACGACCGCCCCCTGCCATGGCACGTCGTTGACATGGAGACGTTTGTTTGTGGATTCTCGATTTAAGCAGGCGGTCCGTCCATCATCATCAACCCCGAGTTTGAGGGGCTGGCCAACGACCAGCTGCTCAATCTGGCCAACTGGGTCCACCATGTGCCGTACATTCTGCCGCAAGGACGTGTGACGTGGGAGAATCCGGTTGCGCGTGCCGAAAATGCCGAGGGCGGCGACGATGAGGACCGCGAAGAAGAAGAGGCGAGCGAGGAAAATGCGGCCGACAACATCGAGCCAGAGTCTGGTCCTGCACCTCTGAGTGTCATTACAGCCGACGACGGTGAGTCTTGGCTACGATCGCGCATGTGATGATGCGGCATGTTGCTGACACGGTGGCTGGATCTGGCAGAGCATGGCGATCTCCCGTCGTGGATTTCGCGCACGTGCTCGCACTTGTCGCCCACAAAGTTCTCTCCTGTGATGCTCAGAAGCACGCGCTGGCCTGGAGCAACCGTTGTTGCCTACAACGACAAGTTTGCCAACATCTACATGGGCGACGGTCTCAAGGATCTCGGCAATCCGTTGCAACGCTTTGTGCCACCGAAGCTGGGCGATATTCAGAAGGAGTACGCGACCGGCGAAGGCGCCGATGGCAATGCCGAGCTGCTTGTCGAGCAGACGGATCCGACCATCGAGCAAGAGAAGGCGTACGAGGACGAGAAGCGAGCCAAGGAGGCCGAGGGCAAGGAAGGCGGCAGCGATGGCGAAGAGAATGCCGAGGGCGACGAGGACGAGGAGTAGACAGTGTGGTCGGCTAGGCAATGCACAGACGAGGTTGTGATCAACAAACGTCCATGAAGGGACGGCCCAATAAACAGCGAAACGTACAGATCCAGCAAACACGTGCGAGTTCATTCGGCTGCACTCAACATGCGATGATCCAGTGCAAGTAGGCCAACAATGCAGACACCAAGGACAACGGCAGTTCACAAACTCGCACACGTCTTGTGTCGAGCTGCACGAGCGCTCTTGGCAGCTGCGGCCGAAGCACCTGGCAGCGTCTTGACCTTCTTGACCTTTTTGTGCACAGGCCGCCCCTTGCCACTCACGATCGTATCCTGCAGCACGACATTGCCAACGCTCGACTCGGTGGAGGTAGATGACGCTGTTGTGGTCGATTCCGTCTCGTCAGTGTTGCCGCCCTGCTCGACAAGGACCATGCCCTCATCGGCCATGGACTCGCGCATCGAAGTCACGATCCTGTCAGAGCTGAACACGTCGTTGATGTCGGTATTGATCAGGTTGTCGACTTCAGCTGCAGTGTCGTCGTAGGGGACGTAGGGAGCGAACACGTTGATCGAGAGGATGTGGTTGAGGAGGACGATCTGCGAGATGGCGCGAAACTGGAACTCTTCGAGGACGGTCGCGCGATGCTGCGAGCGTGACGTGGTCTCGCGGACGGCAGCCTTACCCTTCGTCTTGCCCTTGGTCTTGACGTCACCAGCGGCTTCGCCCTCGGTCTTGGCAGGCTGCTGCTTCTGCTGCTGCTGCTGTTGTAGCTGCTGCTGCTCAGAAGTGGGAGGCGTGTCGCCAACGGCGGTGGACTCTGGCTGACTCTCCTTTCCAGCCGGCTGTCCCTCAGAGCCGCCGTCTCGGACATGCCAGTCGACATCTCTCTCAGCTCGAGATCCTCCTCGTAGACATGCAGCATCTGGTTGCTGGCACGAATGACGGCCTTGATGATGTGCCAATCTGATCGTGGATCGCCTCGACGGCCGATTCAAGGGGGTCTGCATGCTCGCCCTGCTGCTGCTGAGACAGCTGTTCATGCTTTGAAGACGCGTCTTTGGCTGCTGGCGGCTGATGCTTGCGCTCCTTGACCATCTCTGGTGCGGCAGTTGGGGTATGCGTGTGTGTAGGCCCTGGCTTGAGAGTGCACGCCTCTTTCTCAGAGGGGTCTCCTTTGAGAATCCTGGCGTTTGCTCAGACTGCATATTGGCTTCTGGAGCAAGCCATCAGGGAGCCGCGATCCGTCGTCAAAAGCAAGACGCGAAGCTTTCGGCGCACCTTGACTCAGATCGCACTCAAAGCTACATGGATGACAGGGTCTGACTTTTCATTGTCCATGGTTGTCATGCACCACAGACCGGCTCGCGTCATCACGGACCAGCACATCGGCCGACATGGAATGCCGCATCTTGCTCTCGCCCACGATCTTGTTGGACCGCCAGGGAAAATGGAACCCACGCGGCACCAGATTGGACGTGCTTGAACTGCCAGTCGAGTCGCCGGCTGAGCTGTTGCGGCTCCCCCTGCTGCCTTCTTCTTTGCTGCACCGCAGGTATGCAAAGAAGCGTTTCGGTGTGCTGGCGCCGTGTGCACCTGTGCTGGGACTGCCACCGACCGTTCCAAGTGATGCGCGGCCGCCAACGGCCAGGCTGGCTGATCCAGCGCGTGACAACTTGAGAATGCCCGATCCGGCTCTCGACAGCGGCGCTTTGTTCTGCTGCATGTCCAGCAGTTTGCCGGCAGCGGCCACCACATTGGTTGATGCCGACTTTGACAGCGCTTTGTTTGGGTGCGGGTCCGGCTGTGGTTGAGCCTGCGGCACTTGTGGAGCGGCCGGAGATCCTGCTGATGATCTGCCACGGCCGGCACTGCGGCGTTTGTGTCCATTTGCTACAAGCTGGTCCATGCTCTTTTGCCGTGCAAACATCTCGACACTGCTGCCGCTCCATGCTGCCATGATGTACGCCCTGTCCAGCCGGCCAAACCCCTTTTCGCGCGAGTATGGCAGGAAATGCGCTTCCATAAAGTCCAGCTCGCGGTCGATCTTGTCTTGCTCGGCCTGCACTCTGTCGAGAGACGCAGATCTTTGAATGACGGGTTTCGTGCGTGGTAAACTGCTGCTGCTTGGTGTCTGGCCGGCGAGATCAAACGGGAACCGGCGGCCAGCCTGGCCATTCCAGCGACGAGGCTTTTGAGTCGGCCGTGTTGAGTCCATGAGCATCTCTTCAAGCTCGAGCTGCGTGTCGTAGTTTGAGCTGCTGATCTGTCGTGTTGGGCCAGCGTCAGTTGGTGCCAACAAGGCCCGCCAAATGGCTGCAACGCCACAAATCATCGCCACCAGCCTCACATCGGGAACATATGCCACGTCAACGTTCTTGGCAAGCAGCTGGGGCCAGTCAATCTCTGCCATCCACGGGTGCTGACACACGTCTTTCTCGAATCCATTGGATCCGATCCGTTTGGTTATGTCTCGCTCCAGTAGTCCAGTCAGGAACGCCTCCCTTTCGGGCGATGCGGGTATCGGTATGCCAGCACGCTGATGCGTCTCGTGAAACACTATTTTGCCTGTCCGTATGGCGTTCTTGACAGACGCCTCGTCCCGTCCTCGGAACGGTCGCTGTCATTGACTCCATGTCAGATTCCGGTGTTGACATGCATCGTGCGCATCCAGAAATGCACTCGCCTTTCCATATGTCAGCTCATACAATAGAATCCCAAGTGCCCACCAGTCAACGTGGTACTTGTACGGCTTCCCCAAAAACATCTCTGGCGCTGGATTCCGATGTCCATCATGTCAGTACATTGCATCACAAACGTAATGTCATCCAGCATATGGGCTTACCCATATAGGAGAGCGTGCCGGACTGCGACGACGGCGTCTTTTCAGTCAGCGACACAGCAATGTTAAAGTCCGTTATCAAGATATGTCCACGATCGTCCAGCAGCACGTTGTCCGGCTTGATATCCCTGAACCGAGATGTGAGCCACGCGGGTCTTGCACAGCCATGGAAGCCACCACAGACAGCAATAGCCCACCGATGCACAACTTGCAGCTCGTGCAAGTACGACAACGCTGACGCCATCTCGGCCGCATACACACGCACGACACGCTCGTCTGCGCACTTGATGTAGTGGTCCATATGGAAGCGGAGGTCGCCGCCGCGCGCTGCATCGATCACCATGAACAAGTCAAACTCGTCCTGGAACGCATAGTGCAGCGTCACGACAAACGGATGCTGGATGTCCTGCAGTATGAGCCGCTCCCTGAATATGTTTTGTGTGGATTTCTTGGATATACAGTCGAGCTTGTTGATGCTCTTGAGGGCGTAGAGCATCTTGGAGTCGCGCTTTTCAATGAGCCGTACCTGTGAAAATGCGCGAGGCATTATGCAAGCGTGCGTGTCAGGTAGGTGAAGCATGGTGATGTGGCACAAGGTGGAGTAAGACGGGCTGGAATGGGGTGATGTGGGAGCGAAAAAAAGATGGGTCGAGACAACGAGCAACCGCCAATGTAAAGACGGTGGTTTCGAGAACGTGTCTGGACCCAAAGCCATACAGGAGCAGAGGTATCCCTTGTAGCCACGGGGTCGGGCGTCCAGCTGAAAGCACTGCCCATGATGGTGCCGTTGCAACTGCAGATGGAGGACCTCACCTTGCCGAATGCTCCTTTGCCAACGACGCGCTTCATTGTGAACATGCGCAGATCCACTGGCAGCGGCAGGCGAGTGTGGCGAATCGTTGCCCGTCGCAGTCGTCCGTTCCGCGCAAAGCACGCCATGTCAGCTTTCCAGCGCCGACGAGCATCGCAAAGACACGGCGCAGATGATGATCTGCTGCTCGTATCGCCCATAGATGCCGCGACGCCTTTGGGCATAGTCGTTGAGCATTGCATATGCTCCCATGTATGCAATTGCATGTACCATCAAACTCGCGAGCCCTGCCATTCACGTTGCCCATCGTCCTCTCGCTTTACAATGGAAATATGTCTGGGAAAGCTGGTGCCGATCCCACCAACCGAGACACCTATAAATGCCCAAACACGAAACCAAGCCAACCAAACCAAATGCACATCTGGATCGGGTCATGTGGATTTAACGATCAAGAAAGGTGGTAGGAAGGTCGCAGAAGAAGAAGAAGAGAGTCCAAAGAAAGAAAGAGAGGAGAGAGAGAAGACAAGGCAAGACGGCTCGCGAAAGGCACCATCATGATATGGGGTTCTTGATCGCAGAGGATTCTGCCCGAGGACGCCGGGCAGCACTGGGCGAATCCGACGGACTACCGCCCTTGAGGAACGACGAGAGACTGTTCAACGACGACGTGCGGTGGCGGTCTTTCTGCAGCCGTGCCTGTAAGGGCAGTTGCAGCACACCGCCAGGCGCAGCAGGCCCATTGCTTGCCTGCGGCGGTGGAGGGAACGGCGCGACGACGTTGGACGAGGGAGATGGCGGCTGGGCAGATTTGCGTTCACCGTTGCCAAGAGAGGACAGTGGCCGCAGCGACGACGCGGATCCTGGACGCACCGGGCTCGTGTCAATCGAGCTCAGGAGGGACGTGGACGCTGACCGCGGCGTGCCGCCAGCTGTTGTCGAGTTTCTGTTTCCCTCATCGTCCGCGCAGAGGTCGACCTTGACCTTGTTGCAGTCGAGCACGCCGATGCCGGTGCCTTGCACAAAGATGGTAAAGTGATCTTCGATGAACTGGAGCTCGCGGCGCTCGCGTTCCTTGGACTTTTCCTTGTCGCTCATCTTGGACATGTCCTTGGGCTTGGCCGAGGATCCGTCGGTGGGGCTGGTGCCGCTGGCGCTCAGCTCGCCGCGCAGAGGGCTGGCGTTGAGCGAGGCAGAAAGCGATGCCGAGAGCGAGTCGCGGCTGAGCTGCGGGAGAGAGTCATTGACGCCACGGACCTTCTTCTTTCGCTTTTTGGGCGTCAGCGGCGCCGAGTCGTAGAGCAGCTCTTCGAGTGCCGGTGCGGCCTCAAAGTTGTTTTTGGTCATCTGTCCGTTCAGGTGTCAGCCGCGTGCAGAGGGTGCATCCGTTTTCCGCATCGCCAGGCAAGCAGCGCCACCTACATCAGGGATGTATTCGGGCAAAATCTTGCGTTCAGAGATCAGCTGCCAGTCAATGTTTGCAAAGAACTCTTCCTTGGAGATGACATCGTCAAAGGCGTTTGGCTGCGACCCAAGACGCGTGTCCTTGTCCTTGATCATGAACCTGTACAGGATATCCTTGAGCACAGGCGATGCGTCCGGCTTGCTGGGATTGCGCAGCCCCTTTTCCTTTCCAGTCGGAAACTCGAGCTCCTTGTGTCGGATGCAGCTGGAGATGGCGTGATCGTCTTCGCCTCCAAACGGTTTCTAGCATCGCGAGTCGGCATCGTCAGTTGTGGCGCAATCATGTGGCATCTTCCAGCGAGCCAACAGACACCTACAATGCCGTAGAATGCCTCGTACATGGTGACCCCGAGTGCCCACCAGTCAACTGCATAGCTATACCGTCTCCCTGACAACGTCTCTGGTGCTGGCCGGCCCCCACAAAAACCAACATGTCAGACCCCCCACCGTGCACAAAAGTCGGCTCCAGATGACGCTACTCACACATGTAGTTGAGCGTGCCAGAACGCGAAGACGGCAGCTTGTCCTTGACCCAGTACGCCACGTTAAAGTCCGTGATCCGCACATGTCCCTCCTGGTCAATCAGCAGATTCTCTGGCTTCAAATCCCTACACAGCACAATCAGCCGCACACCCCGTCGTCGCTCCTCGTCTGGCGCACACGGCATGGCATGCTTACCGATGGATGATCTGGTGCTTGTGTATGTACCCCAACGCCTGCGCGATCTCGGCCATGTACACGCGCACCGTCTGCTCGCTCAGCCCACCCTGGCGCAGCAAGTGGAACCGCACGTCACCGCCAAGCGCCAGATCGAGGCCCATGAACATGTACTCGTCGTCCTGGAACGCAAACTGCAGGTTGACAATGTACGGGTGGTTGAGCTCCTGGAGAATGAGGCGCTCTCGGAAGATGTTCTCGACCGAGTGTTTCTTGATGCATTGCCGCTTGTTGATGTACTTGAGAGCAAACTGCTGTTTGGACTTTTTCTCTTCGACGATGCGCACCTGTGGGGATTGTGTGTGTATGTGCGTGTGTCAGTATGGGTGTCGGTGGGTGTCGGTGCGCAAGTGCGATTGGCGGGCGAGGTCTGTGCTGATCCGTCACAAGGACAAGCGTGCCTCCTTGTGTGGATTGGATCGCCTTTGGCGGGCAGATCCACCAGGACGTGGAACAAGACTCAACGAGGAGTGATTGTTTGAGTGTCCGGCTTACCATGCCGAAGCCGCCCTTGCCAATGACCTGATGCATCCTAAAGTGGCTCAGATCGACTGCGCAGTAGCGTGGGGGGGTGCAGGGGGCAGGCATGTCAGCTGCGAGCACGTAAGGGGCAAGGCAGGAGGAGGAGTGTGGCTGTAGATTGGCATCGGATGCCATCGCTTGGCTCATCATTGGCTCCATTTGCGGCGATTGTGGCGTGGCGGTGTCCACTCAGCGTCAATAATAATTGCCGCATTTGCTTGTGCTTGTGAGTGCGTTCGTGCGTGCTGGTTGGGCCATGCTTATCAGGCATGCCGCAGCCAGACATGCCGCACTCGCACATACGCCGTACGCTGGCAGGCGACGGACAGACAGACGGTGCAGATAGGCTGTCGGGCTGGGGCAAAGCGCATCGAACGTACGCTCTTCGTACTCGACGGGGTCTTTGGACTGATTTGCCCCCATCCTGCTTTAGAATGGCGATGGAGCAGATCCACTGTTGCAAACGAAGACGGCAACACGGCAAGGGAGCCAGAATATTGATTGTTGTTAAGGAAAGTGGGGTGAAAGAGAGGCAGCTTAAAAAACAGCCAATAGGAGGATAACAAGAAGTGGGATCTGCGGCCCGATCAGCAGTCGACTTGCACCTGCTCTTGCTGCTGCTGCTTCGGTTGCTGGTCAGGGGACGGCGTGTTCTCCGCCGGAGCAGGAGCAGAAGCGTCCTGCTGAGCGGCTGGGCCGACCGTGTGTGCAGGAGGGTCAGGCGTTGTTGCAGATTCGGCAATCACGCCCACAACGGACGGGCTGTTGGGGTCGAATGGCAGCGTCGCAGATGTTCTGGGAATCGACGCCGTGTCGGCGACCAGAGGTAATGAGGGCTTGACGGCCGAAGTGACAATGTAGCTCGGAGTTGACGGCGACATTGCCTCTGCAGCAGTGGGCTCTGGCTCTGGCTCTGGCTTTGGCGCGTCGCTTACAGCTGCTGTGCGGTGTTGGTCGGTGCAGTGTCAGTGCGATTGCCATCAGCAGCAGAAGGGGCAGGGGCCAAAGGGGACCCCCAGTGTTGCGTTCGGCAGTGAAGTGTCATGCCTCAATACGTTGCATCATGGTTTCATGGCAGTGTATTGATGTGGCATGGCAAGACACTGCACACGCAACAACGGGGATCAGGCAAGGAGCAAGAGACGGATACTACAGAGGCGAGGAGGGCGTAGATGCGAGGGGTGGACCGGTGGATGGGGATGGGATGGATAGGCGGGAGGCGGGTGTGGAAAGGGGCACCAGCATCAGATGACGCGTCCAACTAACCTTGAGGAGCAGGGTTGGCAGGTGGCTCTGCATCGCCAGCAGTCGCGCAGTCGCTGCAGTGGCAGCAGCGGCAGCAGCAACCTCGCCGCCTTCGGCCTGCAGGTTTTTGATCCCCGTATTGGACGCCGATGGTGTGATGTTTGACGCTCCAACGCCAGCAGCCGATGAGGACACAGCCGGCAGCACAGCCGCGCTCTGGCTCGTCGGAATGGTCTGCTTGTCCGGCGCGGCTAACAGCGTCGACGCGTCCAGCCGGCCGATACCGAGCTCCTTGTTGTACGGGATAAAGTGCTCGTCGATGTAGTCGAGAGCCTTTTCGATCGCGACAACAGCGGGGTCCTCATTCTTCTTCTTCTTGCTGTTGGACTTGGTGGCATCCTGGCCCTTCTTCTTCTTGCGCGGCTTGTACTGGAGCGTCTTCATGTCGTTCATGATGACCTCTTCGATCTCGTGCGTTGCCTCAAAGTTGGCATTGTTGGGCTGGCGCAGAGTTGCGATCGAGGGACAGCGTCAGACCGATCGCGTGTCAGCACAGGCACCAAAAAAGCCTGCATGGAGCCAGCGTTTCTTACGTCGGGCACAAAGCTCGGAATGACTTTCTTTTGCCGGGCCAGCTCCCAGTCGAAGCCCTGGAACCACGGGTGTGTCATGATGCTCGTCTCAAGGCCGTTTGGTCCCGAACCAAGCCGCTTCTCGACATTCTTGACAAGCAGGCCCGAGATGAACGACGTTCGGCCCTCAGACTCGTTCCAGACAAACGGCGCCTTCTCCTTCTTGCCCTTCTTTGCCTTGACAGATGCCAGACGCGCCAGATGCTCGGGTGGACCCGTCGAGAACTTGACATGCGCATCCGAAATGACTTCGATGAGACTCTTCTCCTCGTCTCTCTGAACGGTCGCTGGTGTAGTGATGGGCGCGTGCGTGTGTTTGGTGTGCCAAGAACGGACGGTCGGCATGTGAGCATCGCTGACCAAACAGGGTTGGTAAATGTCCACGCATCGTTGACGTACATAGCCGTAGGTGCACTCGTAGAGCACGACGCCGAGTGCCCACCAGTCGACAAAGACATCGTATGGCTTTTTGGTGAACATCTCGGGAGCTGGAAGCCGTGCATGATTGATCAGTCGATGTCGTGATTGCACGTGTGCGAAACGGTACATCTAGCATGTATGCTTACCCATATAGGCCATCGATCCAGACTGGGAAGACGGCAGCTTGTCCTTGATCTTGAATGCAATGTTGAAATCTGTGACGTAAATGTGTCCGTTTTCGTCCAGCAGCAGGTTGTCCGGCTTGAGATCGCTATTGGCAGTGTGTGGAGCATACAGATCGCAAAATGTCAGTACAAGCACGAACGAGTGTGAGAGGAGAACCGCCCGCACACACCGGTGCATGATGCGCTGGCTATGCAAGTACTGCAGCGCCAGGCCGACTTCAGCCGCGTAGACCTTGAGCGTGTCTTCGGGGAAGGTGCCGAGACGCAAGAGGTGGTATCTCAAGTCGCCGCCGAGGGCGACATCGAGAACCATGAACATGTTCTCGTCGTCCTGGAAGGCGTAGCGCAGGTTGACGATAAAGGGATGCTCGAGACTCTCGAGCAGCATGCGCTCGTCGAACATGTGATAGACTTGCTTCTTTTCGATGCATTGGAGCTTGTTGATGTATTTTAGCGCGTACTTTGACTTGGTGATCTTGTGCTCGACGAGCTTGACCTGCGATGTGGGTGGCCGCGATCGGATCGTGGTCGTGGTCGTGGTAGAGCATGAGTGTGTGAATGTGAATGTGAGTATGAATGCGTGTGAGTTGGTATGCAAATCCAGACAATTGTGGCCATCCGAAATGTCAGATACGTGGGAAGTGTGGAGGGAGAGTTGCCGGCAATCAACTTTGAAAGAGCCAAAGCCAAACGGTCGGGAATGTCATCACACAGAGGGAGGGCAGAGAACCATGCGACAAGTTGAAGGAGCGAGGCACAGGCACAATGCAGAAATCCAAAGGCAGATCTAAAGGCAGATCTAAAGGGGAGGGAGGGAGTTGGGGAGGGACAAGCAATGTAACAGAGTGTCGGGCAGCGAGAGAAGACTGTGCGTGTGTCCGTAGAGGCAGGAGCGGCGAGTGGGCCATACCTTGCCGAAAGCACCCTTTCCAATGACCTGCCGCAGTTTGAAGTCGCGCAGATCGACTGGCAACGCGGGGAGCAGCATCCGAGCGGGTTTGGTTCGTGCCGTGCCAAGCATGCGATGACAGAGTCGTGATGGCAGATTTGGAGTTTGGGAGGCCACACACACGGGCAGAGAGCAGAGCGTTAGCTGGAGAGGACAGGGTCATGCGGCCCGCGTATGGTCAGAATGGCAGGTGGCGGCACGGCAAGCCACATCTGGGTGGGCCGTGCCGCGTCGTGTTCTGCCTTGTTGGCGTGACAATGTGGCTTTTGGGTGGCTGGCCGGCAGCTTGCATTTTGCAGACACAAGCGCCGCATCTGGTTGCAGGTGCCAGCGGGCCGGCTGCCCCTATTGCCTGCTGCTCAGCGATAGGGCACAGCGTCTCCTGCATGCCTGCCCAGCCGCAACCGCGCTGCCGATGCCCAAAAGCCGACCCTGCCGGCCCTGCTGCCGATGCGAACGTGAAGAATGCGTCGGCGTCACAAATGCATCTGCTCCGCGAACGCACCTTCGCCCTCTGGTCGTGGCTCTTCCTTGCCGCTGCTGTTGCCCATGCTGGTGCGCCAGTTGGGTGTCCCGTGTCTGCTCTATGTGCCAGCTGTATCTGTGCTGCTGTGGCTGTGGCTGTGGCGGTTGCGCAAGGTGTCGTCTGGTCTGACTTGCTGCTCCTGCTTCAGACTGTCGAGCAAGCTGTTTTCAATTGTGGATGCAAAATCGCGAAGCCTGGCACCTTGGTTTCCAACGCGAAAACCAAGTGTATCCTGCGACCCATCCACATCTCGGCTTATACGGGCCAAGACATGGAGGCCTCTCAGCAGCATCAGGCTGCTAGTAGTATACCAGGCAGCAGTATTCACACTAGCAGTCAACATTCGACATCGCACTTGCCGCAACAGGCGGCGTCCAAACCGCGCCATCTGCCGTCGCTGTTCGCGTCCACCTTGCCACCCACTCAAGGGCCATTGAGCAGCAGCTCAGACGACCACAGCCGCGCAGTTCCACACCCACCATCGACAGCGCCGCCGTCCAAACCAGCAGCGCACCAGCGATCATCCTCGGCCCCCACCAGCAAACACCATGGCGCCCTCACCGGCTCGAGCCGCTGCCCATGCAGAACCGGCCAAAATGGATGTCGCATGCCGTCATGGACACGCCTGCAACCGGTCCGTCTCCTCCAAAACAGCCGCCAGGAACAGCAAGCAACGACAGCAGTGCTCCATCCGCATCGAGATACACCGCGGCATCTCACAGGCCGACGTCAAGCGGCGCCACGCCGAGCACATCGTCAACAATCACATCATCGCACCATGCATTAGACCCACACCATATGCTCGCGTCGCCGCGGCTACACCACCACAAAAAGTCGTCGCCGCTTGCGCCACCGCAGCCCCTGCCGTCCGCCGATACGCCCATCTCACACACACACACCTCCCGGTCGTCGTCGTCGTCGCTGATGACCCACCGCCGATCCGCCTCGCTCACCAAACTGCCGATCGCCCCATCGCCACAGACACAACAACAGATGCAGTCACCAAGTAGCACAGACAGGTCAAACGTGTTCCTCAAGACACAAAAGGACGTTGACTTTTTGTCGCGGATTATCGGCGAGCAAGGGTCTGTGCATGTGTCGCAGAGCGATCGCGATGCTTGGACACGGACGGCCATCAAACGCGAGATCCGCTCGGCTGAGAAGGAGCTGCTGCGGTCGCAGGCTGCGCCGTCGTCGCCGGTTCTTTCGCCTGCTGTTGCTTCGGTCGCGTCGTCAGGCGGGGCGGCGGGGCAGGCGGCAATGGACTCACACGCAAGATCGGGAGCCTGAGTAAACTGTTTCGACATGACTCGTCGGCGGCCGGATGATGTATCGAGCTCGTGGGGAATGGATACGCCAGAGCAACACTCTAATAAACCCATGTGCAGTGAAGTGCATTGTTCATTGTTCCTTGGCACAAGGCTGAGAGAGGTACACGGAGAGATCAAGGACATTGGCAAGTGGATAAAGCAATCAGAGCGTGAGACCGGTCGCTTGGATTGTTGCAAGAGGTTGGACGATAGACAGGGTTTCAACGGCGGTGATCGACGGCGGTGCGTTCGGTGCACGAGACCGGCGTGCATCCAGGCCGCGTTCTTGCTGCGCCTTGGCAACGGCTGCGTCGGCGGCCAGTGACATGGACGACGGCGACTGGCGGATGAGTCTGTCGAGCACCATGCGCACAGGCACGCGCAGACACCCGATATCGCTGTTGTGGAACGGCTCGACGTCTGCCTCGTCGCGCACGGAGCGGGCGTCCGTCGCTGGGGGCGAGCCCGCTGATGGCGATGGCGATGAGCGAATGCACCCACGCGACTCGGCGAGACCATAGAAGCGCAGACACAGCTGCTCGGCGCGCACAAGGATCCGGTCGAGCCGCATATCCATCGACAAGTCGTTGATGTACTGTGTTCAACCATGTCAGCACCACGGCGGCCAAGCCAGAACCAATGAATAAGCGACAGTGTCGTTGAGCGGCACCGCCCCGCTTACCTTGAGGACCTCGTCAAATGTCATCAGGTGCCGCACAATCGCGTCGCGATGCTCATCGAGAATGGCAAGCGCCACAAAAAAGTGCATGTCGACGGTGTACCGCTGCGACGCCCACACATCCCACAGGGTCAGCACGTCCGCATAGGCAAACTCGCGCTTGAAGAGTACGAGGAACCACCGGAAGCAGAAGAACAGGTTGAGGGCATCGATGACTTTGAGGTGCACATGGAGGCCGGGGTCCATAATACGCAGGAGCCGCTCCATCGTGTCGAGGTTCGACCGCATCCCTTTGCCGTCCTTGCGAAAGTTTGGTTTCTGCTCCGCATGTGCAGCAAAGTGTGAGAAAAGAGACCCCACGAAGTGAGAGAGAGTAGTGCAACACAATGCAACATACCATGCGCTCCATGAGCGAAACAAAGCACCAGAACGCGTCAGACTCGTCGCCGTGCATGACAACAAGGATCGGCGACGCCAAATCGGCCATGCCCTGCACAAAGCCCAGGTCATCGTTCTCTGGAATGGTTGTGTACGTCACAAGGATGTCGCGCAGCTTGGCCAGATTGCCCGTGAGAGACGAGCTCGAGGCTGTGATGGATAACTTGCTCAAAAGCGTTGCCATGGTCGTGCCAAACGACGATGCAGTGGGCGATGTGGGCGATGTGGGCGATGTGGGCGTCGATCCAGATGCATATGGCTGTGTGGGTGTGGGTGTTCTTGATTGGGACGAGCCAGCGGGCTGAGATGCAGCAGCTGATCCAGGCGCTGCGTAGAACGGATGGTTGCGGTCTGTGCGCAACACGTCCTTTTCTGTCGTCCATCGCAACAGGTGCACGAGTCAGCAGCCTGCCGAGCAAGACCAAAGACAGACGGACGATGGAGCTCACCGACACGAAGAATGGCATCGAGTAAGTCGTCGTTGACGGCAGCCTCGCCTAGAGCCACGGCGTCCTTGGACGCTTCGAGACGGCGCTTCCATGTCCGCTTGAGCTCGGCATACTTTGCGCGCTTTGCCGCACGGATCCGCACGCGCTCGCTCTCCGACGACGTCCATGGGTAGAGACCAAACAGAAACTTCCATGCCTCGGTGCGCACGTCGTCCTCGAGACCCTGCCAGAGTTCCATTCAAGTTTCGATCAGATGGGGATGCGGGCCAGATCAGGCCAGATCATGCCAGATCAGGCCACATCGCAGCATGGCATATCGTGAGATCCAGCTGCCGCGCTCAGAAACGCCGTGCACAGGCTGGCTACTCACGCCTTGGAAGATGGCATCGCGCACGACCGTGTATGGCACTTTGAGACGGCCAGCCGACGATGCGCTTGACGACTGCCAAGTGGCAGCCGCCGAAGCAGACACGGCCGATCCAGATGGCGAAGAGGATCTGGCAGCTGGCGACGGGCTTGCGCTCCTGCTCCTGACTCGTTCGCCGTTGCTGTTGCTGTTGTTGTTGCTGTTGCTGCTGTTGGCAAGGTGGTCGCCGGCACCGGCAGCATCGGCGGCAGGCGTCTGCTCGTCCGAGAACCACGAGTTCCACAGGTCCATCGAGACCGGGAGGGATCGTGCCAGGGCCCTTGGCGGCGGGGCAAAGTCGGTGCTGAGCACCTCGAACGTACCAATGTCGGTGGCCGCCTCGATGGTCTCGTCCCAGACGACATCGTGGGCAGCCTCTGTGGGTCTGGCAAAGCGCATCGGAAGGAGGGCGGGGCTGCGCGAGAAGGTCGAGTCGGCATCGGCGTGTGACAGGAGGTCGTACGATCCGAGCAGATCCGGGTCGTCGTCGCTCAGGATGGGATCGGTGGAGAGGGTGGACGATGGACGCCGGGGCTGGCCGCCGGCGTGCGAGTGGGCCGAGTGCGAGTGCTGGCTGCTGTGGTACTGCTCGGAGCGAGCCTGCTGCAGCTGGTGAGCCCAGTGGGCGAGCTCCACACGGCTCGGCTCGAACGAGTAGACGTGGTGGTGTGCGTGTGTGTCGGAGGCAGAGGCGGAGGCAGAGCGGCCGTCGCTGTGCACCGGGGCCAGCAGGTCGTCGGCCAGCAGCTGCGAGATGTGCGACGACGTCTCCTTGTAGAGGCGGGCGACGTGGGCAAAGCCCTCGAGGATGGACCAGCGAGCCTCGTCGAGCACGCCCCTGGCCAGCGCAGCGGTCCATGCATGAGTGCGTGAGTGAGTGCGTGAGTGCAAGGGGGTCGTGTGACTGCCGGCAGCAGCAGATGCAGTAGATGCAGACGCAGCAGCGACGATCGGGGCAGCGGCTCACTCTGCGGGCCTGGCGCCTCTGCTGGCCGAGGAAGGCGTGTGCGCAGCGTGTGCCGAGTGTGCACCAGACGCAGCGTGTGCACCAGATGCACCAGATGCGCCAGACGCAGCGTCTGCCGGCCCGTCGCGAGTGGCCATTTGCAGATTGCCTGCAAGCAGCAACTGTGAGCATGACGCGGTGTGAGCTCGTGGCCGTGACCCACGCTGACTCACAACGTGTCGTTGCTCTCGTCGCTCGTCGCGTCCATCGCCGCTCTTCTTCCAACCGTCGCATTGCACTCCATTGCACTGCAGCCTTCCCTCGTACTGCTCCAACCCACCAACCCACAACCCACAACCACCACCCACAACCCACAACCCACGCCATGTCTGCCACCGCCACCGCGCAGCAGGTCTTTGAGCCGTCCATGGGCCTCGCCCCAAAGCCACACTCGCTCGACCACGCCCTCGCCGATGCCTCTGCCTCCACTGCTGCCCCTGCTTCTGCATCCACCGCTGCGCCTGCACCCTCCTCGGCGCTCTTCGCCCTCACGCCCGGCGTGCCCCGCACGGTCGTCTGCATCGACTCGTCGCCCTATGCCACGGCCACCTTCGACTGGGCCTTTGACAACGTGGCCGCAGACAACGACGAGCTGGTGCTCCTGCACATCGTGTCCCGTCGCGAGCTGTCCTTCTACGACCAGACCGCCATCATCAAGTCCGCCGCGCCGCCGTCCGCCCCAAAGACCAGCCCGTCGCCGTACGCAAGGTTCGACGGGCCGCCCTCGATCGGCGACGCCTTTGGCAAGCGCATTGCCGAGGCGTTTGCTGCAGAGTACATGGGCAGACTGCCGCCGTCGCCCGCCTACGACCAGCAGGCTTCGCTCAACCAGCTCGCCAACGACATCCTCGACGCGTACACCGTCCATGTGGAGTCGGCCGACCCGAAACGCAGCCGTCGTCCCGTGCATCTGCGCGTCCAAGTCATTCTGTCCGAGTCGCCCAAAGACGCCGTGTGCGACTTTGTCAATGCCATTGCGCCGCGATCCGTCGTCGTCGGCAGCCATTCGCGGCCCCGGATCCAGTCGCTGTTTGTGGGCAGCACGGCAATGTACTGTCTGGCACACTGCGCCGTGCCCGTGATCATGGTGCCGTCGGAGCGCATTGCCGCTGCAAAGGAGCAGTCTGCCCATGAACAGCAATAGCCAGCCAGCCAGCCAGCCAGCCAGCCAGCCAGCTTGGCATGTCCCTTATCCATCGTGACACATGATCTCTGCAATACAACCACAACCACACTCATCACCCATCCCCAACTGCTCAACTACTTTATTTCACGGCAGTCACACTCCCAGATGCAGCCTCGGATGGCAACGCACTTGCAGACAGCGGTGGCCCAGCCACAATGCAATATGTCGTGCCAAAGTGGTACCGCTTCACCTCATGCACCTGCAGCCCAGCCTCGCCCACGATCCCCAGGATATCGCGGTTCCACCAGCAGCCCCACCGGTCCGCATGCTCCGCAGATCCCTTATCCAGCATCGTGTTAACCCACTCCAGCTCCGACCGGCCGTGCTCGAGCAGCAGGATGCGTCCACCGGGCCGGCACACGCGGCCCATCTCGCGCAACGCGCCGACCGGATCGCTGTGCGAGCATAGCCCAAACGTGTCGACGACGGTGTCGAACGTGCGTGCCGGGTATAGCAGTCGCTCGCTGTTCATGACCGTAAAGGCCGGGTCGGCGAACGTGGACACCACTGCCCGCGTTCCTGCTTTCGCGTCGTGCTGCTCATGGCCACTCGCAGCTGGCTGTGCACTAGAAGTCGTTGTTGCTGTTGCTGGTGCTGGTGCTGTTGTCGGGGGCGGCGGCGGACGCAGATGCGGCATGAACGCTTTGCGCAGACCCTCGGCCTTGTACTTGGCAAACGCCTGCTTGAGCATCTCGACAGAGGCGTCTGTGATGGTGAGCGACGTCATCTGCGACGGCCTGTATGCCGCAAAGTTGCGGCCCGTGCCTGCCGACACCTCCAGCGTGTCGCCCTGCATGTGCATGCCGGCCCTGCTCAGTCAGTCGCCGACTCACAACACAGGCCAGGCCATACCTCAGGGGCGACTCACACAGGCGGCGCCGAGCAGCTCGCTGCGTCGACGGGCGAGGCCCATCATCCACTCGTCCCAGCCGATGCTTGCGTCGTAGGCGGGTGCGATGCTGTCGTACACCGTGCGCACGGGCCGCTGGCACCGCGGGTCCTGGCATCCCTCGGGCGCTGCAGGCGCCGTCACCACCCGGTACGCCGTGTACGACCCGTATGCTACAGCCGAGTACAGGCCCGCTGCCGAGACCAGAAGCAGTCCCTTTCGCGCAGCCATGGTCGTTGGCGTCGTTGAATGCCGGTTGTTCAGAAGCAGATCAAGACCCACCAGCCCCACTTTAATGCATAGGCTTCAAAGCCATCCATGACGTTGTCAGGCAGATCCAGTCACGGCGGCAACAACCGCCGATGCGACGGCAGCGGCCGACGCCGCATCGCCGCCAGCCCCATGCGACCCGATACCGAGTTTCCGCAGTCGCTGCGACAGCGGCTCGGACTGCACCACCACTTTCGCGTCCTGCAGGTACATGTTCTCGATACGCGTGTACTCGCTCTGCAGCTCTTTGAGCAGCCTGCTGGACTGCGGCAGCTGCTCCTGCAGCTGACTCGATCGCAGAACATTGGCTGTTTGGCACAAGGCATCCAGCCATGCCATGTCGCATCACATCGTGTGCTGTGTTAGTTTCAGGTCCTGAACTGGCCCAAAGAAAAGGTCGTCAGCTTACCCAGGTTGGCTTCGATCGTGTTGAGCTTGGCGTCAACCGTCGTCATGAGATCATCGAGCTCCTCAAACTCGTCCTTGGGTCGCAGTCGGCCGCCGAGTTGTGCTCGCTGGAGTGCAGCCGCCGCCACCAGCCGCTTCTGCAGGCTCTGCTGCCGTTTCCCCGCATCGCCAGACAGTTCTTGCAGGTTGCTGTACCCAGCCTGCTGCCCGCTTGCCGCACGTGCATTGCCACCCATCGGCTTGCCGCCATTCCGCTGCTTGAGCTTGGCTTCCAGCTGATACTGCAGCCGCCGCTGGTCCTCGATATCCGCGAGCGCACCTTTCTGGCCGATCGGCAAGTCTGCGCGTTTGCGGTACATGACCACACCTACGGGCGCTTTGCCCCGCGTCGAAAACTCGGTCGGCGGCATGTAGTCGGCAATGGACAGCAGCTGTTCCTCGCCATGGATAGGCGTCCAAACACTGTTGGCCGGCGTGACGAGGTTGGGTGCCGTGGACACCGTCGTGCTGGGTGCAGACAGCGCGGACTGGTCGTCTTTGGAGCCTGGTCGTTCGCCGCCCTCCGCATCGGGTCCGCCGAAACGGCTTGTGCCGCTCATGATCGCATCAACAGCGGCGTCGGTGGCGTGAGCGTGAGCGTCGGAGCGTGTTGTCGGTGCACGCGTGCCTTGGCGCGTCTCGTCAGCCAGCGCGGCCGTCGCGCTCACAGCCTCGTTGCGCAGCTGCTCTCTCGTGATAAACGCCGTGTTGCGTTTGAGACTCGCATACGTCGGCCGCGCGTATGACTCTTCCATGATGCGCCAGTACGAGACCGGATTGGAGAGCGCGTGCCGGAGTGCTTTCACCGAGCCCTGGATGCTGTTGGGCAGCGGATACACCTTGTCCATCTGCTCATTGTCCACGTCATCCGGTGTCGTAGCTGTCTGTGCTGCCGCTGTCGTCCGAGTCGCTGCCCGAACCCGAGCCCGAGTCAGAGCCGGAATCGCTGCCGCTGCCACTGCTGCCGCTTCCATCTGAATCAGAATCGGAATACTCGGACCCGCTGTCCTCGTCGTCTTCGTCGAACCCGGCCTCAGAATCGCCACCAGCGGCCTCGTCCGCCTCGCGTGGCACAGCGTCCGCGTCGTCGCCATCGCCCGACTCCTTGGGCTTCCGACGCCGCGATCCCGTGATATGCACACCCGTGAGAAACGTGTCATCGATGTGGTTGGGATCGTACATGATCTCCTGTAACGACAAGGTCATGCTCTCGCCAAACGTGTCAAACGACCGCACCGACGCGTTGGTGGATCGGTTGCTGCCGCCACGCTGCGGCAGTCGCGGCTCATAGTTTTGCAGGTCGACGCGTCCGCGCATGGACGAGGCGAGCGGCCCCACCACATCGGATTCCGTCGGTGCCGACACGAGAGAATGCCCATCATCGCCGCCACCGCCACCGCCGAACCCATCCACGCGGGGATCATTGAGGTTGTTGAGGTTGCTGCCCATACCCGACGCGTCGCCCTGCCCGAGGTTGAGTGCACCGCTCTCCATCCCGCCCAGAGTCCCAAACTGCATCGTGTTGGCATACCCCTGCCCCAGAGCGACAGGACTCTTGGTGCGCTGGAGCCCGATCCCAGCATTGCCCATGCCGTCCCTCCCGCTTCCAGTCGCCGACGCCGACAACACGCCGGCAGCCTGGGCTTCGCGCATCTCTGCGATTTTGGCCAACTCCTTCACGCCGGGGATACGGCCCATCTTGACAATCGCCTCCAGGTCAGCGTCGGTGAACTGGTACCTGCGTCGCGTCTGTCTTGCCAGGATGGCATGCTTGGGTGGCGCCAGGGCCGCGGGCTCCGGCACGAGATGCGACACCACGTGGTGGCCGAGCTGCACGTGCGTGGCCTTGCCGACATAGTTGCCGATAAAGTGCGGTCGCTTGGGTGGTGGTTTGAGCGACTGTTTCTGGAGTCGGAGGACGCCCATGTTGAGACCGGCCACGCCGCGCACGGTGGTGGGCACGCCCATCGAGAGGCCTGGCGCGAGAAGCGCCATTGTCGATGGGGGCTGAGCGGGTGACGCGTGCGATGGCGGGAATCCCGACACGGGGCCTTGGTTGTGGGCGGCTGGGTGGCCGAACCCATGGCCGTGACCGTGGCCAATCGTTGACATGGCCGGCGCATGCGACGAAACAGGGCCGATTGCAATGACCTCTGTGGCGTCCAGGCACGACTTGGGGGGCAGGTAGCACGAGTCGGCGATCTGGATGCCGTGCACATGGCTGAGCATGGAAAAGATGTCCGTGTCTGGTTTCTTCTGTCCTCCAGTCCCTGTGGCAAGTTTGCGCCGTGCACCAGCGTCAATGGCGCTGGCTGTAAACGTGCTGGTGCTCGCCATGTTTCCAGCAGGGCCGCTTGTGCCGGCAAGCGCATTGCTGCCAATGCTACCGGTGCCGGTGTAGCGCGGGAGACCCATGCCGCCCATGACAGGATTGCCCTCGAGAAACACGCGCTGGATCCTCGGAAGACATACAAGGCCGGCCAGATCGTCAAGCGTTGCCACGCGGTTGCGTCGCAGATGCAGCTCGGCCAGCCGCACGAAGCCGTCACACTTGGCAATCATGCGCGGGCTCATGGACAGAATACTCTGCGGGTTCCTGCGCAATTCATCGTCCATGTCGACAGGAATCAGCGGCCCAAGACTGCGGATGCTGTTTGAATTGAGGTTGAGGACGCGTAGACTGGCATGTGCACCATCGCGTGACAGTTGTCGTGTGAGCCATCGGTCCTTGTGATGCTTGCAACACGTGGCGTGAGCACACTGCTTACCTCGGAAGAGATGCCAGAACCAACCAGAACTCGGTCGACCCACTTGCACCGAGCTTGTTGTTCTCGAGCACAAGACTCTCGAGCACAGCGAATCCGACATGTCCAACCACGCCCCGAGTCGTCACCGAGTCCGAGTTGAACACGGAGCCCTCGTCATCCTCATTGACGCTATCGACTCGCCCAAGCACGCGTCCACCAACACCGCCTCTGGCCCCGTCGACTCTCGGCAGTTCTTTCCACGCCCATCACCACTGCTGCTGATCCCATTCTTTGTCAGATGCATCGCAATCTGCTGGTCGCGCAGCTCTTGTGCCGTCACCTCGCTCGGCGCCGTGCGGTTCATGAACGGCGCAGCCTGGTCGTCGTAGTCCGAGTATGGCACATCGTGTCCGCCTGCATCGCTTTTGAGTGACATCCCACCGCCGCCTCCACCACCGCCGCCAGCAACCGAGACCGACGGCGCTGTTGCTGGAGCGCGGTTGGCCGGATGCACGGCTGAAGCAGCAGTGCTGGGAGTCGGCAGCCCGAGACTGAGTTGACGCGAGTGCGAATGGCCGGCACCGGCGGGTTGGCCGAGCGACTGTTTCCGCGAACTGCCGCGTCGATCGAGGTAGGTTTGGAGCAGTCTGCCTTCTCCCGGTTGGCCGTGGCTGCTGCTGTTCCCTCCCCCGACGACGCTGGCTCCACTGCCGTCCATATCGGCTTGTGGATCTGAGCGGGCACGGATCCCCGCCGCCTGCCATGATCGACTGCGGAGACCCTGTTGACGCTGTTGACCTGGCACGCCGATACCCGCGCCAAACGGCTGTCTCTGCTGCTGGTGCTGCTGGTATGGTTGCTGTGATTGCTGTGATTGCTGCGTGCCGCCTGGATGCATCGCCGGCGGATCGTAGTACATGTCGAGGCTCGACGGCACGGGCGGTGGTCGGGCAAACAGCCCCGCGTCAAGCGCAGCAACCTGGTTGGGCAGCAGCAGCTCAATCACACGGTCCCGCCAGCGGTCCATGTTCATGATATCTGGTGCGAGCGTGCTGAGCGAGTTGCTGGTCAGATCAAGGTATTTCAAGCATGGCAAAGTGGCAATCACAATCTGTGCTGCCTGGTCGATGGCGTTGAACGAGAGATCGAGGTGCTGTCATTCCACCCCCAATGACGCACAGACAGAAAGACAGACACATACACGTTGCTTGACTATAAGTGCTCATGATATGTCCGATGGGTGGATGTTCGGCTCTTTACCTCGAGTTTCTGGAACCGCCCGTCAACGTCCAGATCGAGCGACGTGACGCCGTTGCATGGCAGCACCAGCTTCTTGAGTCCAGGCAGTATCCCCAGCCGAGCAAACGGCAGCGCATTCTCGCCTGCGCGCAGCGTATGCAGTTTGGTGAACAGCGTCATGTCATCTTCAATGACATACAGCAGCTCTTGCGACGATATGTCCAGCGTGTACACATCTTCAGGGTCCTCAGCCGGTGCACGGTTGAGCTGTGCCGTGTCAGCAAGGCAAACACCGAGCACGAAAGCGTTAGAGAGCGAGACAGTGGACAATGTGGAGACATGGATGCAAGGCACACCATTCGGAAACCGTCCAGCAGATGCGGGATCTCTTCGTATTTTCCATTGCGTCTGCGCACAATGGGCTGCGGATCGTCCACGAAATAGTCGGGCGGAGCAGGCTTGAGCGAAGGTGGCGTTGACCGGCCAGCAGGGTCGCCGGTCTTGTGACTGCGCGACGCCGTGTTCCGGCGCGAGGACGGCCAATGAGCAATCTTCTTGACCGTATTGGCATCAATCGTGACACGGCCCTTCTTCTTGGATTTGCTCGCGTCGTCCGAGGCTGCTGCGGCGAGTGGCTGCTGCTGCGGCTGCTGCTTGGACGCTTGCTCCCCAGCGTCGATTTGGACGATGCATTGAGCGCTGATGTAGACTGGGCGACAGTGTCTTGCGGCTGTCCCAAAGCGCCTTGGAGGCCGCCCGACTTTGCCAGTGCTTGCGTCTGGCTGGACCCAAGCTTTTTGTTTTCTGATGCATTGAGCGGCGTTCTGCTGGCGGATTTCGAGAGCGACAGCGACTGCTCGCGCTGGATCTCAGCACCGAGCGCGTCGCTTGCGTTGGCGGCAGCCTCTGCCTCTGCCAGTGCCAGTGCCTGGGCCTCTGTTTCAGCCACCATGGCAGCGGTGACGGCAGCCTCTGCAGCCGACACCTCGGCATCGACCTGTGCGTAGGCGGCATTCGCAGCGTCAATGGCGTTGGCGTCGAGCGAGTCGATGGCGTCGAGCGCGGCCATGTTGCCGTTGAGGCCGTCGCCAAACGACATCATGCGCGCATCGACAGTCTCGGGACGGTCGCGATTGCCGCTGCTCGAGTTGAGCGCGCCGTTGTCGTTTGTTTCCGATACCGGCGGCAGTGGCAGGTCCACGCCGGTCTCTGTCTCTGTCTCGGCTCGCCGCCACGGGTCGTCGCGGTCGTCGCGGTCGTTGCTTTCAAGGCCACCCGCGTCGGAGTCGGACATGGCGGCGGGGAGGCGTCAGGCTTGCAAGGCTTCGGCGCAAGGCTCGCCAACTTGCGGCGATCGGCTCGCTTGGCGCTGGCCGGGATGCACGCGTCTGATTGGTCCGTGCGCGGTGGCACCTTGCCGTGCGTGGCGCCGCGCCGCCGTCTCAGTTGCGACTGTTTGAGCCTTCTTGCCCCAAAGACCCGCAGACACAGACCCCCCACAGACCCCCGCATACAGCACATGCAGCCCTTTTCGTCCACAGCAAGCAGCAGGGGCCGGCGCCGCAGCAGCCTCGTCCATGCGCTGCTCGTCGCTCGCCGTCCTCGGCATGGCTGCGCTGCTCGTCTCGGTCCCGGTCGCGCACGCTTCGGCTGCCGGCCCTCGCTCCAGTGCCGCCGCCGCCGCCGCCCAAGACCCGCTGCTGGTGCCGTCCTCGACGCCTGCCGACGTGCTGGCGTCCAGCAGTGTGCTGTGGCGGCGCCAGGCCTCGGGCGGCTGCAACCCGCGCTGTCCGACCGGCGTCATTTGGTACGAACAGCCGCCGTGTGTGCACCATCGCCTTCCAGCCTGTAATTCTAACCGCTTGCCTCCCGCCAGTCTTCTGGCCAGTGCCAGGGCCTCCCGAGTGCACCGATCGCAGCCGCCCCCATCCCGTTCAACAACGGCAACCCGCCGCCTGCGGCAAACCCCGCGCCGCCCCAGGCACGCACACAGCCCCGCCCCAAGCAGCCGATAGCCGCATCCCCACAGGACAGCCGTCGGTCGTGTCTGCCAACGAGCCCGCATCTCCGTCTGCCAGAAAGGCCTCGCCCGGCATCGTCCAATAAGCAGTCGGGCCGGCATCGGCGCATCCGCCAACATGCCCGGCACGTCCAGCAAGGCCGATGGCTCCGTGCAGGCGTCGTCCGCCGTGCGCTTTGCTGCCTTGGCGGGCCTGCCCGCCAGTGCCGTCATTGCGCTGTGCACGCTCCTGCTGTTTGTCTGAGCATCAACGGGACGATCTGCACCAGCCATCCCACCACATCCCATCCCACATCCCATACTCATCCCCATTCTAGATGTTTTCTCGTATCACTGTCTGCCTGTGTGTCTGTGTGTCTGTCCTCTCTCTGTATCCTTTGCTGCATCCCGTGTCCAGCATTCAACAAAGCCCATCGTGTACTTGTATCCATTCTTTACATTGTATCATTTACATTGCATCACTGCATTCATGATGGACCGCGGCCAAGAGACGCGAGACAGCGGCTTTGGAGGCGGCTTCGGAGACGGCGGCTTTGGGTTCACCGGCTCAGACAGCCGTGCCGACCAGGCAGCCTACCAGAGGGTCATGGCCACGCTTGCGCAGCCCGCGCCGTTGCACAGCGACGATGGCGACAATGACGAGCGCGAGTCGGCCGCCCGCACGCTATCGCAGCTCGCTGCATCGGGCCATCCGCCGTCGCTCGTGTGGATGTCTCACGACTGCTGGGCACGCCCCGCCGACAAGCCGCGCGCCATCGAGTTCGCCCTGCAATCGCTGGCCGCCCAGCCCGACCCCGCCATGTGCAAGACGCTCGGCGACTGGCTGTGGGAGACGTCGCTTGATCCGCCGGCATCCAGGGACACGCTGCAGGAGCTGGCTGACGTGGTCCACTGCGACTATGATGCG
The DNA here is from genome assembly GCA_025526915.1 of Entophlyctis helioformis. Lineage (NCBI taxonomy): Eukaryota > Fungi > Chytridiomycota > Chytridiomycetes > Chytridiales > Chytriomycetaceae > Entophlyctis > Entophlyctis helioformis. The sequence goes on along the minus strand of JAHLKH010000067.1, from coordinate 77,035 downwards.
CATGACGCAGACGTGCCGGACTCTCGGGCGGGAGCCGACTGCAAGCCGCGGTCGTTGCCGCCTGTCGACGCGAGGCACTCGGGCAGTGGACGTCCGGTGCCGATGTGTTTGGCGACGTGGGGTGCATGGTCCGCATGGCAGCTGCCCTGTCGGCTTTGCAAGAGTCGGCTGCAACAACCCAGGATCACGCCGAGGACACGCCTGATGCACTCGAGTGGCTTGAACGCGCTGCTGCTGGCGGCGACGATGCGGCCGTGGTCAGCATAGCGCACCAGATTCTGGCAGAGGCTGCTGACGAGACGCCCAAGCCACTTCTGCTGCTGCACGAGGATCCGACACAAGATGTGGAGACGCCTCCCGGTGTCTTGGCTCCTCAGCCAGACCAAGGAGACGATGCCGATCAGGACGAGAATGCAGAGAGAGAGTTGCGATACGTGCATCGCGCTGCTGAGCGTGGCGATGGCACCAGTCGGCGCGCTCTGGGCGACATGTCTCTCGGTCTGCTGCCAACGCCGTCTGGATCAACCATGCGCAGACCGTCACACCAGCAACGTCCGCAGCAACACGATCAAGTCATTCCTGGCTCCATAGCCACCCCAGCTGCTGCGAGCGTCATGCAGCAGCCACGGCAACAGCAACCACGACGCCGATCAACACGGACAGCACGCAAGACAAGGAAACCCAAGGCAGACGGAAACGCTGCGCTCGAGTGGTACACGTCGGCAGCAGATGCTGGAGACACCAGCTCGCTGCTCCGCGCAGCCGACCTCCTCTACCAAGGCACCAACGGCGTGCATCGCGACACGGCGCGCGCCATGGACCTCCTTCTCGCCGCTGCACGGCAAATGAGCAGGCCGACACTGGCCCAGGTCGGTCATCTCGCACGCATGGGCGATCCGGACGTGCGGCTCGTGCCCGATCCAGAGCGTGCGTTTGCGTATTTCAGCGAAAGCGCGCAGACTGAGGGCGACCCGGACAGCATGCGGGTTCTGGCCGATCTCCTCTGGGCGGGCGAAGGGTGCACCAAAGATGTCAAGCGTGCCTGGGAGCTGTACGAGCGGGCCGTTGACGGCGGCTGTGGCGCGGCACGGCTTGGATTGGTGCGGTGTCTGTGGCTTGGGATCGGAACGCGACGCAACGCTGCGCGTGCCAGGCGGGAGATGCGGTGTCTGGTGGCTGACATGTGCAAGCTGGCCGATGCTGGCACCGGCGCTGGCATGTCGCTCAAAGATGCCACCGATGCTGATGTGGATGCTGTCATTGAGACTGCGCTTGCTGCTCAGTGAACACGGACAGACTGGATGGCTGGCAGGGCGATGAATGAAGAGTCGTTGTATTCAGACAGCAGCCGTCGATCCATGCAGCAGTCCGCTCAGGCAGCAGGCAGCCAGGACTCGGCATGCTCAGACGCATACCGGCACAGGATCTGCAGCACTCCAACACAGCCCCGCACGCCAGCAGTCGCTGAAATGGCCGTGGTGATCCAGTCGCTTGTCGGCCCGCTCAGCCGTCTGTCCGTGTCCTGCAGATACCATTCGATCAACTCGCTGTCGCCCGCCATCGCAAACGACAGAAACACGTCCTTGGTCATCAACTGCGGGTGTCGCCCAAGAAGCCGCTTGCACAGTTCCGTCTGGCGTTGCGACTGGCTGCTGTTGCTGTCATTACTGGAAAAGCTGCGACCAGATCGGCCTGATCGGCCTGACCTGCCTGACAGCGCTGGTCTCGCTGCAGGCAGCAGACGCGAGATCTTACGGAACACAATGATGCGTCTGTCGCGGTCGGACGGGTCCATGTCGTGCCAGTGCGGCTCGTGGCGGTGGGTCAGCAGCCAGTCGGCAACAGCCAGCCGACTGCCAAGGATCGCGCCGTCGAGTGCGTACATGGTGCAGCCCTCGCTGCGGTGCGCGTGCAGCCACGCGACCACGTGCAGATGGCCGCCCTCTGCCGCGCAGTCCATCGCCTTGGTCGTGCATCCCTCACGGCGATGCGCGTGCAGCCACTCAACCACGTGCAGATGCCCACTGGCGGCCGCGCCGTCCATCACGTCGGTCGTCCACTGCACGTCGCTGCGATGGCCATGCATCCACTCGACCACGTGCAGATGGCCGTGTGTCGCTGCTCCCACCACGGCCGCCGGCGTGCATCCCTCTGTGCGATGCTCGTGCAGCCACGCAACGACGCGCAGATGCCCATGCGACGCCGCAGCGTCCATCGCCTTGGTCGTGCAGCCTTCTGTGCGATGCTCGTGCAGCCACGCAACAACGTCCAGGTGCCCGCCGCCCGCCGCGCTGTCCATGGTCGACGGCCGGAACGGGAACCCCCACACGGCATGCAGCATCTGCAGCACGCCCAGATGCCCACGCGCAGCGATGGCGTCGACGGCCGGCACCCGCTCGACGGTGTTCTGGAACTGGTCGACGCTCACGAGCTTGGCCGTCGACACCAGGTACGCCAGCAGCTGCGTGTGGCCAAACAACGCTGCGTACCAGCCCAGCGCCGTCGGGAAGCGGTAGTCCAGCAGATCGTGCCAGCCGTGGTGCATGGCGGCATGGCGCAGGCCCTGGTCGGCGACGTGGGCAGCGAGCACTGCGTGGTTGTGGCGGCGGTCGCTGGACTCGGCCAGAGCCGGCGAGTGCTGGTCGGGGAAGCGCAGACACAGCCGCAGGAACAGCGAGCGCGACGGGATGCGCACGGCGGTCGCGCAGGTGAAGACGAACGGCGGCAGCCGCTGCAGGTCGCCCTGCCAGTCGAGGTCGCAGACCTGCAGCCAGATGGCCTCGACATCCTGCGGTGTGGTGGCTGTCGCCGTGGTGGCTGTCGCTGTGCCAGATGTGCCAGATGTGCCAGCAGCCGGCGGGCTGGTGCACAGGAAGCGGGTCAGCGCGCCAGCAAAGCCGAGGATGTGCAGCACAAGCTCGTGGGGCAGCGCATCCCACAAGGAGCGGCCGTGCAGGAGCTGGCTGCTGCTGCTGCTGCTGCTGCTGCTGCTGCTGCTTCCCGTGTGTTGGCTCATCTGCTGCTCTCGCAGGCAAGCATGTCTTCTCCTCTCCCCTTGCCACGGGGTGTCTTGTGCCCATCACGGGTCCACGTGGCAGTGTCGTGGCATTTTTGCACTGCACGCTCAAGCACGCGGACAAGAAACCCGCTCGGCGAGATGAACGAATGCAACAAAGCACAGGCGGCCGCCCTTTTGTTCAGCCTCGCTCGCTGCTGCTGCCTTGTGCTCGTCTTCATCTGCCGGTCTCGCTGCCAACCAGCCAACCAACACTCGCCCATTCGCTCGCCCAGTCACTCGCTCGCTCGCCCAGATGGCCTCGTCCTCGCAGGCAAGTGGTGCACAACCCGCATCGCTGGCGTGCTCGAGTGCGCTGCCAACATGCGCCACGGCCCTTGGCCATCGCCGGCCATTTTCTGCTGCTGTGCACCACCACCCGCATGGTCATGCATCTCCAAGCACCGGCGCTTCTCCTGCTGCTGCTGCTGCTCCCCTCTGCCGCTCCCCTCGCTGACGCTGCCATCTGCCCGCATCTCCAGTGCACGCCCCTCTCCCTCCCCATCGACCACCACGCCGCCGCACTCGCCAGTGGACGCTCGCCCGCCCGTGCTTATGCGGCTCTTCTCGACGGCCTCGCAGCCACAACCGTCCTGCCAAAGCACACGCCGCCGCTCGCATTCAGCCCGCCGTGCACCAACTGGTTCGACTTGGACATTCACGTTGCGCCGCTGCCAGCACACGACCCGCTCGGCCACAACGCAGTGGCATCGTCATGGCAGCAGCAGCAGCAATACCAGCAGCCGTGTCTGCCACCACTCTCGTCGCCCGCATTCCCCATCCCGCCCGTCGCCTCGTTGATCATGCCGACACTTGCAACGCCTCACATGACTGCAAACGGACTCGCGACGCCGCAGTCGCTGTCGGCCTTGCACACCATCGCTGGTATGTCGCAGCCAGCCCATCCGCCGCTGCTCTCCATGCCGCCTGCTGCGCTTGGATCTGCAACAGGATCTGCGCTTGGATCGGTTGCTGGCGCTGCACTCAACAGCCAGTCCCTGCACGGCACGCTCTGGCCGTCGGCGTCACCGCTGCCATCGCCGTCCAGCCCAGCCAGCATGCAGCCGCTTGGTGCCATGCCGCCCGCCCATCCACAGCTGCTGCTGGAAATGGGACTGGGACTGGGACTGGGACTCGGACTGGCGCCGCTCAACTCGAGCCTCGATCTCGCGCAGCTGCTCGCACCACTGCCCATGATGCCAGCCGACATCCCCGCGTCCGTGTCGCCATTCACACTGCTGCCGACGATGCCATCGCAGTCGGCTGCTTGCCTGCCGGTCTCGCTCCAGCCGCGCTTGGCCACCACGATCCTGCAAGCTGCTGCACTCCATTGGCAGCGCCGTCATCGCCCACGCTGCCTGCTTCTCTAACATCGCCAGCCGCATTGGGATCTCGTGCAAGCACATTCCAATGGCCGTCGCCCTCGTCGCTCTCGTCGCTCTCGTCAACAGCCATTGACACTGACAGCATCGACGGCATCGACGACACAGCATCCACCGCATCGACATCCGTGTCGACACAACAACCAGCACAACAACCAGCACAACAACCAGCGCCAGTGTGCAACCCTCGACCCAAACGCATCCGCAAGCAAATGAGCTTCGCATGCAGCCTCTGCGACAACACGTACACGCGCAAGTACAACCTGGACGCCCACATGCACAGCCACGCCAGAACCCGCCCGTTTGCGTGCACAGTGCCAGCCTGCACAGCAGCCTTTGCACGCAGGAACGATCTGACGCGGCACACGTCCACGGTGCATGAGCGACGCGTGACAGGAACGTGCGCCGACTGCGGTGCCGTGTTTGTGCGCGGCGATGCGTTCAGGAGACATGTGCGTGCGGCGGCAACGGGCCGCGGGTGTCGTGCGGACAGCGAGTGACTTTTTGGCCTGCTCATGTTTGAATACAGTCGCCAGTGTACAGGTGTTTACAACGAGTGCGTCGTGTATGGCTCACACTCAGAGAGATACAACTCGATGAATGCATGCAAACGGTCAATGTATTGTACGCTGTAAGAAAAAGAGTGATGTGGAGAGAGAGAGAGAGATGCAAGTGACGGAATAGGAGCACAAAATGGTAAAGCCGCTCCAGCGAGACACAGCCTAGTTACCGCCGGCAGGAGCAGCAGGGGCAGGCGAAGCAGGAAGCGCAGACGGCGACGGTCGCGCGACAGGAGGCCGAGCAGGCGACGGTGATGGCGAGGGAGCCGGCCGCGGCGGCACAACAGAAGGCACCGCGTCATTGACGTCAGGAGCAGGTCTGGCTGCAGTTGTGGTGGCAGCCGGTGCTGTGGCAGAAGTGCTCGTCGAAGGAGCGGGTCCGCGCGCGGCAGCATCGCGCACGATGGCGAGAAACTCGGCAAACTTGGGCGGGCACGGGAGCGTTGCCGATGCGACGACCGTCTCGACGTTGATGGGCAGGATGAACGCCTTGCTCATGGAGAGTGTGTACGAGAGGACGAGCGATCCTTGCGTAGGTGTGGGCGATGCTGTGGCAGCAGCAACAGCCGTAGAAGTGGCCGTGGCCGTGGCGGTGTCGGTCGCCGAGCCTGTTGCTCTGGCCGTGGTTGTGCGTCTGGTTGTGGCGGTCGCCGTGGCCGTCGCGGTCGCGTTGGTGGCCGTCGGCAGGCCGGTGCACAGTAGGCCATGAGCGCCGCAATCACAGGGTCGCTCAGCTGCACGGGCTTATCGGTCGTCCAGTTGAGGTCGATGGGCTGTCCATGCACCGCGTCAGTCCCAGCAGCCAGCCGTCCAACAAACTAAACGCGACGAGGCGAGGCACAAACAAGGCTTACCAGCTCGATGGTGTTCGATCCCTGAGCAACAGACACGCCGCTTGCACTGCCTGTCCAGTTGAACAGCGGGCCGGTCGGAATCGGCTCTCGCCCGCTCGTATTGGCAAGCAGGTTGCCCGCAAACGCAACCGTGTCCATCGTCCACGGGATAAAGTTGCCCGACTCGAGCCGCACAGGCAGTCGCATCGCAAGCCGTGCAGTCACAAGGTTACCAGCACCCGCACCTGCCAGCACACGAGCAGTGTCATTGGACGACGCCGCCACGCCGCCCGCCTCGGATGACGCAACAGCCGCTCCGCCAGCCAGGACCGTCCACGAGCCAGCAGCAGTCTGTGCGCCGGCCGCCGGTGCGTCTACCACAGCGATCGCCAGCCCGCGCGGCACAAACAGCAGCGCCAGCACGCCAAACACGACCGTAAGCACAGATGCGGCGACAATGAGCGAGATGAGTACCACGCGGCTCAGGCACCCGCAGTAGCGCTTGGCCGGCTTGGACGAGCCGCCCGTCGGCGAGGTCGGGCTGTACGAACCTTGCCCGCCAGGCGACGAGTAGAGCGCAGCATTGTTGGCCGTGACGGCCGACGGCGCCGCGTAGCCCATGCCATACACTTTCGACGACTCGCTGTAGAAGCTGTCGGGCCGGAACCGGCCGTTGTCGCGATTCGGAGCGGTGGCGTTGTGGCTGCGAGCGCCTCCGCCCGCTTGGCTCCCGTGACCACTGCCGTTGCCGTTGTCGTTGTCGTCGTCGTTGGACAGGATATGGAGTCGCGGGCGGGCGTCGTGGCGCGGGTTGGCGGCAACGAGCAGGCTGGGGCGGCGGCTGTCCTGCTGCATCTGGGTCTGCTTCTGCTGCTGGTACTGCTGGTACTGCGGGAACTGCGGGGCCGGCGCAATCGACGACGCAAACGAGTCTCGGGACCCTGCATACGTGGCCGTGGCTGTGGCCTGTGCACCACCGAGCGCCGGCGCCGGCCCGTTGGATCTCGCGTAGGCGTGGGACGTATGGGGCACAGAGCCCGCGCGCAGCGACTTGAACGGAGGGAGCTGGCCGCCACCGGCCGCAGGTCTGCCCAGACTGCCGCCCATCGTCGTCGTCGTTGTCGTCATTGGCGCAGGGGTCGCCATGTACGACGAGTAGGCTGCATCGTCGGCAGCCGTCGAGATGTACGAGTTGGCGTTGGAGTAGGCGTTGGCGTTGGCAAGGCGGCCGCGGCGGCTCGTGCTGCCAAACGCCGGCTTGTACGTCTGGTCAAGCGACGATGCGGTCCAGCCTGCGCCGTCGGCAGCCTCGCTCGGCTGCGACTGCGACTGCGACTGCGACTGCATCAGCGAAATCATGGGCGACGGCGACGATGGCCGCGGGACCTGTGCACCAAGGCGGGTCGCAGCAGAGCGGCCGGCACTGGAGCCGCTGGCGCCGGCCGTGTACTGGGCAGGCAGCGTGGGCATCGCCGGCGGCGGGGTGTTGGAGCGGGGAACGCTCTTGCCGTTGGGCAGCACGACGCTGTAGCGGGAGTCGAGTGCGCCTTGGTAGTTGATGGCAGCCGATGCGCAGCTGCTTGGCGCCGGGCCGACGTTGGAGGGGCTGCTGCCGTCTCGCACGCTGTACACGTCGTCGTCGTCCGAGATCAGCAGGTCGTCGATAGTCTGCTGCGCCTGCAGCTGCTGCTGCATCTGGTACTGCTGCTGGTACGTCTGGTACTGGCCTTGGCGGGCGTTGGCTTGCGCATCTGTGCCTGAACTGAAAGCAGGAGAATTTGATGGCACTGATGAACCTGTGGAAATGCAACGAGATGTCGATCACATCTGCTCAACAGCCCTTTGCCGTCCATCTCGGCTCGACGATTATTTATTGGTGTCGGATAGCAGCACTTCTACTTGTGGACACAATACGCTTTACACTCCGGCTCACATAATATTGCTAGTTGGTCTCGCACCTCGGGACGACTGTATGGAAGGCGCAGGCGGTGGTCGTTGCCGCTCAGAAGCATCCGTGGAAAGGTGTATCGAGTCGCCAGCAGGATCCATCGGGATTGTCGCTGAGCCAGGAGCGGATGCGGACACGGACGCTGATCCAGGACCGTCCATATCACGCTTGGACGTGCCGGCTCTGCCTGACCGAAAGTACTGCACGCCAGAGTCCAAGGACTTGCCCAGGTCAGCAAGCCGCGAGGTCTGTCCCGGCGTGCCAGGCGGCGTTACAAGCGCGCTGAGTGTCTTGGAGATGCCGCTGATGGCCAGCAGTGGAGACAGATGATGGCGACGCGACTTTGACCGCTTGGCATCGGGCCTGTTGTCGGCAGAGCCGTCGTGGTCCAAGGCGGACGAACACGCTTCGGACGGTCCAACCTGAGAAAGCGACGAGGACGAGGAGAACGAAGAGGAAGCAAGTGCCGACTCAGACGACGATGCCTGGGAGTGAGCTGGGAGGGTGGTGTACGGCTGAGACAACGACCGCGGCATGAGGAAAGAAGGCCGACGCAGTTGCTCGTCGCGCATTTCTGACAGATACAGCGACGTGCGTTGCGGCTCGTGAGCACCAGAGTGGGTTTGGCTCCGCCGGACGAGCATCAGACCAATCGGATTGTTGTCATCATCGTCGTCCTCGCCATCGTCATTGCTGCTGCTCAGACTGCCAACGGAGCTGCAATGACTGCTACTCGGCACGCTGCTGGAATGGTCGATGCTATAGATGGCATGAGTGCTGCTGTTGCCCGTGCTGCCCGGACCGGTCCTTGGCGCAAGAAGTATGCTGTCAGAGTTGACTCTGGCGTGACGCTGGTGGAGACTGGCCTGGCTTGCTTGCCGCGATATCAGAGGAGAGTCTTGCATTAGGTCGGATGATGAAGGAGGTGGCTGGTCAGCGTTGCGGTTGGCCATGACGTTGATGCTGCTGCTGCTGCTATTGCTACTGGCGGCTATGCTGATGTTTGACAGGCTGTTCCGGCTGTGCACGCTGATGCTGTCATGGTCACTGTCATTGGCACCTTCTGCCGAGCGGCGCTGAGGTCTGTCCCAGCCTGCCAGATTAGCAACACGCGAGAGGGGAGTCACCCATGTCCTGCGCCGTCGGCCATTGCGACGCGTGTCCCTGCTGCCAATGCTGCTCGTGCGACTGAGCAGGCTGTTGGGTCGGCTGGTGCGGGTAGAAAGTGTATGTACAACAGCAGCCGTTGCAATGGCAGACGATGCCGCCGAGCCGTGATCCTGGTCCGAAAGCCTCAGCCTTCCGCGAGTCAATTCGTCGGTGGCCGAGCCCTGATCTTGCTCGTCGCCGCTGTGCTCGCCTTGCACCAAAACAGTGTCGTGTGTATGTCTGCGTATCCGTTGCTCACGGGATGTCTCGAGGGACGCGTCCAGCATAGCGCCAGACTCGGCAGAGTAGTCGGGGCAGGCATCGTGGTCTGGACGAAGCAGCGACGCGGCTAGAGGCGGTGTGAACGAGAGAGCTGCATGGTATCCTGGCGGGCTGTATGGCGGGGGAAGATCGTCGTCGTGGTTGTGCACCGAGAGGTGAGGATTCGAGACTTCTTGGCTGATCTCCACACGGCGAGCGCGCTCTCTGTCGCGAGCAAGGACGGCCGACTGAAGGATGCGCGTGCGCTCGCGCATGAGCTGTGCCTTGGTGCTCTTGAGCTGCGACTGGGCGTCTTTGAGACAGAGCCGCTCGCCACTGATGGTTTGATGGACATGGCCCTGCACGGCTCGGATATCGTAGACGACGCGGCCAAAATCCTGCACTGTCAATGGACGAACTGCAGCCGTTCAACCGCTGTCAGCATGCGGCAGGATAGCCAAGGAAAGCACTCTCAGACACTAACCTTGGATGACGAATTGGCCCAGAAGCGTGTTCTTGGATCCGGTTACCCTGGAATCGAACGTGGCAGGCAGAGGAGGAAGGCCCGGCTGGATGTCGCACACTTCTTGATACAATGCTTTTGCATTCACGAGAAACGCCTGGCAATCTGCAAGAGGCAGAGCAGGTTTGTGAGATGCATGCGCTGGATCAGAGGGTCGGCACCAAGACGGCGCAGAGACGTACCCGTCAGGACCTGTGCAGAATCTTGGTCCGACGTCTCAAAGTTGCGGTTTCGGTACTGCAGCTTGTGCCACTTTTCGGTGAGCGCCGTCTCGATGCGCTGGATGGCTGTCCGCGCGGCCTCCCACTTTGACAGGCTGTCGGCATAGGCAGCGACGACCGTCTCCAGCTGCCTGACCTGCATCCGCAAGCCGCCCTCTGCAGGAAAGTCGATCTCTGTGCCGTTGAAGACACGCTCGAACAGGGCTTCTCTGCGAGAGCGGACGTGCATGAGCATGCGAACGTCGCTCTCCAGCTTGGCTTTCTGCTCGTGGTTCCATGGCGGCAGTCAGTTGGACACTCTGTGCATGCATGCATGTATGGGCCAGCATGGGCAGATGCCGGAAGCGAGCAGACGCACCTTGGCAGTCCATGACTGCAGCTCCTGCGTGAGCCTCTCGATGCGGTGCACGACAGCCTGCTCGCGGGTCTTTGTCACGGCAACCACGTCTGCGATGTCTGCCTTTTTGGCTCTGGACAGAAACTGCAAGTGCACAGGGTGAGTAGCTGCAGAGGAGCACACGGGCGAGAGCGCATCGCAGCCAGAGCCTTACCGTGCTGTTCAAGCTGGCCCAGTCGCGATTGCTGCAGGCGGGACACGACACGACGCAACGATCCGTGGCTGTGTTAGTGGGCTGTGCTGAATATGGCAGCCAGGCCGGTGGTGGTGCAGCCGGTGCAGTGCAGAACAGTGCAGTGCACCGCAAGGCGAGCGACTCACTGCTTGTCGTTCAAGTACGTGCGCTCGTTCTCGGCGCCGCGCAGCTCGGCGGCCAGATGGTCGACCTTTTGGGCGACGGCGCGCACCTGGAACTCGGACGGCAGCAGCTGCGACACGAGCTCGTCGAGCCGCACGTACTCGCCGGCAGCGTCGCGCAGCCGCACGGCGACGGCCAGCGACACGGCCTCGTCGTCAATGAGCAGCCGCTCGCAGTCCTGCTGTGGCTGCGGCTGGGCTGCGGCTGGTGGGGACGCCCGCGCGGGTGCATGGCAGACTGCTTGGCGGGCGGGCGGCTGTCGCGGGCGGTGTGAGGCCCTGGCGCACCCGAAGCCACACGGGCGAGGACAGGTGGCGCGACTGGCGAGCCCGCACCCATTGCAGGTGCTTCTGCTATCGCCGCTGCTGTTGTTGTTGTGATGGTGGCAGTGGCAGTGGTTGTAGTGGTGGTGCTGGTCGTGCTGGTCGTGGGAGAATGTGCAGCGGCAGCGGCAGCCGACAGCAGCAGGCCAATGGGCAGGTTGTCGTCCTCGTCCGGCATCGGGGCGTGTGCGGCTGTTGGTGCTGTCGCCGGCCTCGAATTCCGGCGCCGTTGCGGCATGCTTGGTTGGAAAGCGGCGACGGCGACGGCGAAAGCGGCGCTGCTTTGAATGGCGTCCAGGCTGGTGCACAGACACACTTGGACAGACGCTCGGACACTTGGGCGCTCTGACACTTGGACACGCTTGGCGCAGCAGCGGGAATGCAGGAACCGCAGCAACCGCAGGAACCACAGAGGGGATGCAGACTAGAAAGAAAAGCGGGCCTCGTGCAAACCGGCACTCTGAACGGCCTGCCCTGCGACGGCTTGTCCACCGCCAAAATATTTCCTTCTGCGACCGCCGAAGGCCCAGCGGCCCAGCGGCAGACCTGCATTCATCCGCACGGTCTGCCACACGTGACAAGGCGTGACCGCACGTGACTGCTGCTGCCTTGGCGTGCACCTTCAACGTGCAGGCAGTCGCGATCGACTTACAGCACTCGACTAGCAGCACCCGGCTTACAGCTCCAGAGCAGCAGCAGCACTCGGCTTCAAGTCTTGCCAGGCGAGATCGCGTCGCGTCGTGCAGCTTGGCAACTTACCGCCCATCTCGCCATCCAGCCCAGCCCGTCGCCATGGCCTTCGGCAACCTCATCGAGCTGCTCACAGACTCGTTCTCGCCCGCCATCATCCTGCCGTCGGCGTCGGCACCAGCATCGCCATCGGCAGCAGCATCGGCACCGGCATCTGAGCGCAAGATGCCCTCGCGGCACCCGCGCACAAGCTGTACTACTCGCAGCTGCGCTCGACCATCCAGCTGCTGCGGTCGCAGCCGCCGTTCGCCAGCCTCGCGCCGGGCACCGCCGTCTCGTTCCTGCTCCCAAACTGCCTCGAGTTCGTCGCCGTCTTCTTTGCCATCGTCGCCCAGCGGGCCGTCGCCAACCCGCTCAACCCGGCCTACACCCTCGACGAGGTCGTCTTCTACCTCAAGGACGTCGAGCCCGTGTCGTCGTCGTGCTGCGCGGTGCCCCAAACGTCGCCACCGTCACGCAAGCCGCAAAGCTTGTCGGCATCCCCGTCTACGAGGTCTCGCTCGAGCTCGTCACAAAGTACTCAGCCGACCGCCTGCCCAGCCAGCCGCTCGCCCAGCGCCGCCTGTCCCGCCTGCCCACCGCCTCGGTCCACGCCATCCAGTCCGAGGCCATCGTCACGTCACGGCCTGTCGATGGCAGTCTGATCGATCCGCTGCTCGACGCTCACAACAAATCCGCCGCCGCTGCTGCCCGGCCCGCTGCCAGCAGCAAGCCGCCTGCCTACTCGGCCGACGACATTGCCCTCTTTCTGCACACGAGCGGCACCACCGGCCGTCCAAAGGGCGTCCCGCTGTCGCACCGCAATCTGCTTGCGTCTACCGCAAACATCGTCGACACGTACCAGATGCAGGCTTCCGACGCCTCGTACCTGGTCATGCCACTCTTTCACGTGCACGGCCTTATTGGCGTGCTGCTGTCGACGCTGCGCTCGGGCGGCACCGTCATCGTCCCGCCAAAGTTCTCCGTGACCCGCTTCTGGCGCGACTTTATCGACCTTGGCGCAACGTGGTACTCGGCCGTGCCCACCATCCACCAGATGCTGCTTCTCAAGGCCGACGAAACCTATCCCGGACACAGCGGCGCTCTCAAGTTCATCCGCAGCTGCAGCTCGAGCCTGTGAGTCTGTCGTTGCCTCTGTTTCACACGATCGTCTTGGTGGAGGTGCATCCTGATCTGCATCCGTTGTCTGACCATCGCGTATCTCCAACAGTGCCCCTGCCACCATGCTTGAGCTCGAGAAGCGGTTCCGTGCACCTGTCATTGAAGCGTACGCCATGACAGAGGCTGCCCATCAGATGACGTCCAACTATCTGCCTCGCGGCATGCGCAAGCCTGGCTCGGTCGGCAAGGGCCGCGGCGTCAACGTGCGTATCTTGGACGACAGTGGCAAGGCCCTGCCTCTCAAGGCCATTGGCGAAGTCTGCGTCAGCGGCCCCAATGTCTTTTCAGGTAACTTTCCCTTTCTCCTTGTTACCATTCATCCAGCCATCCATCCATGGCAAAGCCACCTCTTGGCGCTGACCGATGTCCTTGCACGCGTCATGCATAGGATACCACAACAACCCCAAGGCGACGGCCGAGTCGTTCCACTTTGACGCCAAACGCACACCATGGTTCCGCACCGGCGACCTGGGCTACCTCGACGAGCACAAGTTTGTCGTGCTCGTTGGCCGCATCAAAGAGCAGATCAATCGCGGCGGCGAAAAGATCTCGCCAGTCGAAATCGACCAGGCACTCCTGCAGCACCTCGACGTTGCCGAAGCCGTCGTCTTTGGCGTCCCGAGCGCCCTCTACGGCCAGGAGGTCGAGGCCTGCGTCGTCCTCAAAAAGACCGCATCGGCCAAGAGCGTTACGAGCGAGGTGCTCTGCGCGCTCGTTGCCACGAAACTCGCGCCGTTCAAGGTGCCTCGCGTTGTGCACATTGTGACGAGATCCCGAAAACTGCCACGGGCAAGGTGCAGCGGCGTGTGGTCTCGGACTACTTTGTCAGCAAGGCCGCCAAGGCGAAGCTGTAGCTGGCATGGACGCCTGTCGCCGTTGCCTCCACTCTCCCATCATTAAACCCCCCTGCTCGTCACATGGGTTCATTCATTCCTTGTTCATTGGCATTGGCACACAGCCATACCGCGGGGTTCGTGTTTACATCGCGTGTGCCCGACCGTCATCGCGACACAAACGGCAGCGGCGATGTGGTGCTCGCCAGCCGCCCGTCGCGCAAACACGGCCGCCGTTACGGTCCAGTATCTGGTGTTGGGACGCAAGCGCACTGAACTGATCGGCGGTATAGTACGGATGCGGGTGATGCGGGTGATGCAGGTGCGGCCACCACAGAGCATGCAGTTGTGACCATGTGCCAGGCGATATTGGCGGCATTGCGGGGTGCGTCGTGGCCTGGCTGTGGTAAGCGAAGGGCAGTGCGACGGCGATGGAGGGGTGGAAGATGGGTGGAGGCGTGCCTGGCTGGTGGTACGGATTCGCTTGCGGCTCGTAAACGGGGTCGGCGCTGGCGCTGTTGTCATGCTCGTCTGCGCACGCGTTATTCTGATCCATGTTGGTGCTGGTGCTGGTGTTGGTGATATCGGCGCTCGTGGTGATATCAGCGGTCGTGGTGGCATTGGCAGTCGTCATTGTTGGTGAACGTATTGGTACATGGCCGGAGCCTTGTGTGGCTTCCTTTAAAGTTTCTTGAACACCAGCCGCCACTTTGTCATCACCGTCATTGGCCGTGACCGAGACTTTGCAGGACGGCCGCACATGCTCGGTGGCCTTGTCGTCATCACACGAGCCGCGCGCCGTGCCGCAGTAGACTCGCGACCAGTCGGTATCCGTATCAAGCGTCGTCTCCAAAAACACGTCGAAATGGTGTTCTGCATCACCTTCCCCGAGTCAGTGCTGCAAGACACCACAAGACGGGCGACTCACTCATGCACAGCCACGTACCATACACAAACTTTTTGAGCCGACATGCCATGGACGTGGCGACCTGGCAGTCAAAGCCAAGACGCTCGGCCAGGTACCGCCAGCTGGGCACACGGCTCGGCCCGCCGGCCTTGCGGATCAGCTCGAGCATCTTTTCAATGTTGAGCACACGCGACCGCCACCTGAGGGGTGCATTGAGGGCCGTGATGTGGCGGGCGATGCCGAGCGTGCAGACATGGTCGAGCGCGGCCGGGTGGTGGTGCAGATGGAGGAACCACAAGTACCGGTTCTTGAGGGCTGTGCTCATGATGTGGTCGGTTGCGGGCGAGGTGGCGATGGACGCGGGCCGCACGGACGGTGGCGAGTCGGTGGGCCTGCCAGTGAGTGTGCTGGCAGACGGGCTTGTGGGCTGCAACCGCGTGGACGACGTGGACGTGTGGAGGGGCGTGAGTGCCGGCGTTTGCAAGTCGACGGGGCTCTGGAGGTACGACGCGGCATTCGCCTGCACGGCGAGGTGGTGGACAGCTGGCGCGAGCGTGGACGTGTTGAAGGGCGTGTTGGTGGCGATGGTCGACGACGACGACGACGACGACGAGTGCAACGCCAACGACGCCGTGGTGAGAGTCGAGGCTGAAGGGGCTGAGAACGCTTGGTCAACGGGGGTGGGAAGGGTCGCGGCAACGTCAGCAGAAGGCTGTGCCACGGTTGCTTGGTCTGTGCCGGCTGTCACGCCCTGCTTTGGGTATGGTGACGGTCAACTTGCGGCGTTTGCTGCTGGTGCCGTTTGTGACACTTCGGCTGCTCCCCTTGCCGGCTTTTGGCACGCTGGCAGCAGGGGCGGCTGGTTTGCTCTTGCTAGAGCTAGAACTGGTCTTGGTGCTGTTGGTCATTCTCACGTATGTATTCTATCTGTCTATCTGTATCTTTGCAGCTATGAGGGTCTGTAGGGTGTGCGCGGCTTGGAGACGCGAAAGGACGTTCAGCGAGCACGGCGTGCGAGGCAAGAGGGCCGGATATCAACAAAGACAGCGAGAGGGGGTAGAGGAGAGCAGGGGGAAGCTTGGACGAGGCATAGGCTTTTATCCATGCCACGCAGTGCTTGTTGTTGCACGCATCAGGCTCAAGCCGCGCTCTGATTTTCTGGCTGTGATCTGCCATGGGACCAGCACCAGATGCGATGTCTTGATCAACGCCGTGATCAAATCGCGCAGGCGGAGTGTTGTCTTGATGGCGCGTGACCGCCGCCAGACGCGTGTCGCGCGCGCTCGCGTTGTGGAGTGGAAAGCATGGCGGCGATTTGGTCCCGCCCATGGCGATTATGCCGTTCAGCTGTGATGTCAGTGGTGGAGGAAGGAGGCGTTTTGCCACACGCAGCGACAATGTCGGCATCACCTCATCTCGTTCCAGACTTGAACGTCCTTGGTCGGAGAAACTGATGTCGAGATCAAGTGAGGCGTGTCACAGCATACTTCCCGCAAAACGTCTCAAAGACTCGCAAACAAAGGGACCGCCAAGCCTGTATATGATGTCAAGCGACGCATGCAAGTACATTCTGCACGGCCACTGCCGTGTACCCAAGCCCCGCCCTCTCGCAAACGGCTCGTATCATGGGCAATGACTGACTCGGTCCATGTGTTGGTCCCATCCAGTGGCCCAAGTCACAGATGAGCAGCGAAGCCAGGTCAAGACGCTCAAGAAAGAGCTCAAGGCGTGGGAGCACCAGTTTCTCGAGGACAATGGACGCAAGCCTGAAAAGCAAGACATTGCCGGCGTGCCTATCATGGGTGCGTTCATTGTGTCTGCCATCTGCTCGCCTCGCCTTGTTGTCATGCCAGTTTGTTGCGCGCATGCCGTGGCCGTTCCGTCGCGTTCTTTGTTTGTTGTTGCAGCATGTGGCTCACACTCGTGTCCGCCCCCTGTCTTCCGTCGCTGTCGGGATACTCTCAATTGCTGGCAGCCAAAAAGTACAAGCAGTATGCCAAGCTGAAGGCTGCAGTCGACAAGGCAGATTCGATGCCAAGCGAGTCCAAGCAGTCGTCCAAAACACCGACGGCGTCAAACACGCAGCTCAACAGAGGATCAGGCGATGCTGGAAATGCCCCTATCCAGCCAACTGCCCCAGAAGCCGTTCCTCCATCAAAGTCGGCAATGCCCCGTGCTGCAGACGTTCGTCGACCGTCACAGCCGTCCAAGCGTGTCTCCATCTCCAACAGCAACTTGGCAGATACCGGCAGCAATCCGTCTACGCGTGCAAGCGCCAGCAGTCTCCACAGAGACAGCCAGAGCCAGCGATCAGCGCAAGGCACCACATCTCAGAACGATTTGTCAGTAACAACAAGCCGCGGCAACCTGGCATCATCCGCCAAAGCGACCATCATCGACAAGGCCCATCTCTTGTCGACCGTGTCGGGCAATGGAGGCGAAATGCGGGCAACGCCATCCCGCTTCCGTCTCCGACTTCTCCCTCTCCTGTCGCTTACTCTGCGGATCCGGCATATGATTCGCAGTACCAGCCAGGACAGCACGGGACTGGCCCGAATGACTTGCCTGGCCTGCCAGCCAAGTACAAGAGCAAGAAAACGGTTGCTGCCGGTGCCATGGCAACCGCCGATCTGGGCCAGAGCTCACTCAACAAATTTGCTCGCCGTGCCCAACAACAGCAGCAACAGCAGCAACAGCAACAGCAACCCTCGAGCGACGACCGAAACGAAGCGCACGATGCTGGAAAGGTGCAGGGCCGTTCGTCGATAACAAGCGCAGCAGTGGATCTCGACGACCCACTCGCCGGCATTGCTGGCGTGCGCGGATACTCGCCTGAAAACGCGGCTGCGGCTCAGCGCTACATGGACGACGACGAGATCTTGCAGGGTGTCGACACGACCGCCATGACCGACTTCCAGCTTCGCGATTTCATCAACCGTCGCAGACAGATCCAGACGGCTGTGTCTGCTGGCCGGCCAGATGGGCTTGCCTCGCCTGCAAATGCATTCACAGCAACGACGGTCGCACCGATGCCGAGCGGTGCTGACACACCTGCGACCGTTTCGCGCACCGGCAGCGCTTCAGGTCCCAAAAATGGCCAGCAGGCAGGTTCGCAGCCGCAGGTATCCCCGATGGTCGTCAATGTCAAGTCGGGCTCGGACCAGATATTGCCGATCGATCGCTCGGCACGGCCGCTTCCAACACCGCCCACGCCGCACTCTGGCAGCATGCAAAACATCCAGGCACCACCACCGCTTCCCCAGCCCCACTCAAAGCCCGCACAGCTGTCCAGCCAGCAGAGTGGATCGGCCAAGCAGCTTGGATCGGTTGGATCGTCCATCGACGACCGTCCCAAACCAGTCGCAAAGGCTGGAGGCTGGTTCAGCGGCGAAGAATTGGACGACGAAGGACTCCGCAGCCCTGAAGCGTCCTTTTCGCCGCAACTGCCACTCGTCCCCGACACGGCAGGCTCGCAGGCCCGCAGTCGCATCGTTCATCTGAGCGCGAACTTCCGATCCCACCGACTGCTGCATCAACCGGTCCAGCGATACCTGCGAGCCAATCAGAGCATGTTCTTGCCACGCAGAGCAGCATGCCCGCGGAGCCAGCAAGCGCATCCGACGGCAAGAGCCAGCCTGCCGATGACAGCGACAGGATCTCAATCAGTGCCATCAAGCGTGTCAGCAGCTCGCAGCAGATTGCGCAGGCTGGCGGCGACCATGCCAAAGACACGGTCAATCCCACCGTTGTGACTGCGATTGGAGCAGATAGCGAGGGCCCCAGTCCGACTGGCCAAACGCCTGGTGGCACAGCCGTGAGCCTTTCCAAACTGCCGTCCATTGTCACCAACAATCTGTTCCTGTAAGTTGCCACGCATGCAGCATTTGCTGTGCTTGTGGGACTGACGTGAATACACGCGTCCAGCCGGCTGCCCAAAGAAGGCGTTCTGCGATGCCGCCTGTCGCGCAAAAGCAATCTGCTTGACAAGGCCAACCCAACCTACCTTCTCACAAACGAAGCCAACGACAAGTTTCTCCTCGGCGCCAAGAAGAAGCTCATCACCAAATCCGTGCACTACATCATCTCCGACAGCCCCGACGACATCTCCAAAGACTCGGCGCACTACCTCGCCAAGCTCAAGGGCAACTTTAAGCGCAACAGCTTCATTCTCACGGACATGCGCAACTCGAACCGCCAACGCGAGCTGGTGTCGGTCAACTACACACAGAACGTGCTGCCGAGAGAGCTGCACGTCGCCATTTCCGCCCCGTCGATTGACGAGAACGCCGAAACCGGGTACAGCACCGACATTTTCTCGGATTTCAAGACCAAGGATACGGGCAAGCTCCTGTTTCTCAAGAACAAGGCACCCAGATGGAACGAGGCGACGCAGTCGCACTGCCTCAACTTTGGCGGCCGTGTCACGCAGCCGTCCATCAAGAACATGCAGCTCATCCCCGAGAACGACGGTAAGCGGGGGATGCACGGTCTGTTGCGTCACAAACACACCATGCACTGACACGGACCATGCGCGCAGAGGGATACATTGTGCTCCAGTTTGGTCGGTGCGGGCCTGACTGGTTCACGCTGGACGTACGATGGCCCATGACGCCCGTGGAAGCGTTTGCCATTGCCATCACGACATTCGACGCCTATGACAGCAACTGAGCCGCTCGTCTTTGAATTGACATCTCCGTTCATAAAGTGATGCCAGTGTTCATTCCAGCAAGATTGTCAGTCCCAGGTGCATTGACGTGCTGCCGGGCAGCGCAGATACAAGAACAACGGCCTGGAGACCGCACAAGGGCAGGAGACTCTCCAAAAATGTCGTGGCAACCCTTCCAGGGTGTCATGGGTTGCAAAAATGATAAAAGGAATGCCCCCTATGTGGATTGAACACATGACCTTTGGTTTACAAGACCAACGCTCTACCACTGAGCTAAAGGGGCTCCTCTTGTGTCATTTTTCAAATATTCAGAACATGAACATGGCGTACATGACAGTCGTTGCTGCTCATCGTAGTTCAGCCATTGACTGTCTGCTCGTAGGGCCAGTGTCGCACAGATCGCTCCTACCATCTCATGATGAGATCCCCTCATCTGGTTGCACAGTCGCCGCAATGTCTGCCCCAAGCCGATCTGCCAGCATGTTCCTCGCCACTTGAACTCACTCTCATCAACATTAGCTTGGCAGATGCGACATGGACGAACATCAAGACATACACATGGCCGAGGCACCGTCCCCACGCCGAGCACGGCAGTCTGGCCAGACTGGCCAGTCGGCCGCAGGGCATGCCCACCACCGGCAGCAGCATCAGCATCCGCAGCACCAAGAGCATCACCAAGAGCAGCAGCACAGTCGGCCGTTTCCGCTTGAACGTGTCCGAGATGTGCTGCGGACGCAGTTTGACTTGGAGCTGTACCTCAAGCGACAGGAGCTGGCTGCCATCAAGGAAGAGATGGACCGCACAGAAAGGGTGCTCGGCATCATCCGAGACCTTCTGCTCAGCGGCGGCGAAGGTGCGGCCATGCACCTTGCCCAATCTGCCCTGTTGCGTCGCTCTTGGCTCACCAGACGCATGTATGCTGCTCACGCCAACCGACGCTCAAGACATGCCGAGGACGCGGCAACACCACCAGGAGCTGCAGGCGGATGACGAGTATGCAGAGCCAAGGACCAGGCAACGGAAGCCGATTGTGTCGCTACCGCCTCGCTCGACGGCTACATCCAGCAGCACAAAGCGACCAACCTTGATAGAGCGTCGCGAGGACGGAGTCTATGTAAAGTGAGTGGTACACATGCACCGCTGACTGAAATGGCTGGCCGTCGCCTTGCTCACCCGGCACACACTGCACTGCACTGCCCAGGATTGTCTGCTCGGGTTGCAAGCGATCGGATTTCTCCAGCATGCAGGGCTTCATCAACCATTCCAAGGCTGTTCACAAGATCCAGTATCTGTCGCATCTGGATGCCGTGCGTCGGGCGGCCAGCCCATCGACGAGAGCGAAGTGCCTGCAGACCATCGCGCGCGAAAGGCCGCGTCTCGGCTTGACGGCATCGGCGTGTCTGCGAGTGCGGTTGTGGCTGCGGCCCGTGACGAGGCTGCTGAAGAGGCAGAGCGACAGTAAGCGGGCTTGACGGCACTCTTTGCGGATGAGCCTTGGGTTCAGTTCCACTGACTTGCGCTGGACTGGCAACCACAGAATCATCGCAAAGATTGTACGATATTGGCACTTTGGACGCCTTTAGCCTGGCACGCACTGACTCTTTGGATGGTGCTGTAGCTGCCGACAATCAAGGTGCACGATACCGAAGTGCTTGACTTGGCCGACTTTGACGCGCCATCCCCAGTTGCAATCGACCCAATAGCTCTCTCGCCTCTTTCGGACGACGGATCAGACCACAAGATGGCTGAACACGACGAGCAGGATGGCGAACAAGATGACGAGCAGGATGACGAACAGTATGACGAGCAAA
Source organism: Entophlyctis helioformis (assembly GCA_025526915.1). Taxonomy (NCBI): domain Eukaryota; kingdom Fungi; phylum Chytridiomycota; class Chytridiomycetes; order Chytridiales; family Chytriomycetaceae; genus Entophlyctis; species Entophlyctis helioformis. The sequence goes on along the minus strand of JAHLKH010000067.1, from coordinate 55,897 downwards.
GCCAGCAAGATGAAGCCCAGACAACGCAACAAGCCAAACTGCCAATGGTGACCAAACGGCTGCACCACTCTCACGGTACACATTTGATCGCAATTATGCATCGTTGCCACCTCGCGAGATGTAGTTGCTAACTGTAGGCGTTTGCGTTGCGGATACAGGGCTGTGCGCGAATCACGCTTCCACACTACACGCGAGTTTCTCGTTGGCAACGTTTCCAAATACCTTTCTTCCAGTGAGCCAGCCCACAAACTATGGCGCCGTGATGCGTTTTCCGAGCTGCCTGAACTCACGCTCGTGCTTATGCATCCCAGATCATGCTGTTCCAGCACCGGATGGCAAGCCAAAGTACGAGTACAAGTGGATGGTGTACTTGATAGACCCAAACGATGTGAGTGCATTCGTGTTATCAATGCCACGACGGCAATGTTTCTTTCCATCCAACTCATGCGATGCTAAAACGTGCTGTCGGCAGACTGCCAATGTTGGCATTGGGCGGTTGATCCGCAAAGTGCGCTTCTATCTGCATCCCGACTACTTTCCGTACACCGTTGTGGATGTGTCCACGCCGCCGTTCCAACTAGCTCGATACGGATGGGGCGAGTGTCCAGTGCGTCTGCAAATCTTCTTTTGGGATTCGTCTGCAAAGCCAGTCAGTATTATCCACATGCTCAAGGTAACCGCCACCTCAGCCACGAGCCAAGATTGCACTGCAAAAAGCGAGGAGCTAACGGACTCGCACGTTGGTCTGGGACAGCTGGACTTTTTCCGCACAGGGAGGGAGATCAAGGGTGCCGAGCGCAAACTGGAGATTGAGCTCGATCGGAACATCAAGCTACGCGAGGCTGTTATCGCTGCTGACAGCAGGACAAACGCACCGACCGGCGGCGAGCCGTCGCCGTCAGCAGAAGATGGGCAAGGTGGCGAAGCGGCCCGAGACGCGCCAAAGACTTTGCATACGCAAGACGCGATGTATGCCGCAGGCGAGGCTGGACAGGACGCGGGCGGGCATGCAAGGGCATTGAATGGCGATCTCGGCGCAGATCATCCAAACGAGACAAGCAACGGCAAGGATGCCATGCGGATTCCCAGCATGAAAACCACGGCGCAGAAATGGACGAAGAGGACGATGACAATGATGTCCCCGAGACCAAGGTGCTCAATGACGAGATTGTGGCTTTGCTGGACAAGGCGTGCAAACAGTTTCCCATCCTGCGCAAAGGTGGGTGAATGTGCAAGGTGCTGCTCGAAGGATAAGAGGAGCTGATAAGTTGTGCATTGGCTGGCAGCGACCGTACCAGCGTCGCACTACGCGTACAGGACGGCGACCACTTATGCAGAGTTCATGTCATGGCCAATGGGCACGCGTAAATCAGTCGAGGTCTGTGCATGTGCTTGGCAGGTGTTGGTCTTGCGCATCTAACCTGCCAGTGCTGCCTCGCTGGAAAATGCAGTTTCGACGCGCACAACTGGCACGGGACTATGTGGAAGCCAATACACGGAAGCGCCAATGGATATCAACGACAACCGTGGTTGTCTGGTGCAGGCGGCTTGGATACACGCCAAGCCCCATGGGCCGACGCAAGAGCGTAAGCGTCATAACGCCAACAGCGTCGGCCATTGATATTCCGATCGAACCAGCAGTACCAGTCGAGCCTGGCTCTGCGAGCACTGGCACTCAAATGGAAGCGGGGTCTGCATCGGCAGAAGCACATCCGCCAGTTGAGCCTTTGCTGGAAAAGCCGCTCGACTCGGCGGATCCAGAACCAAGCCCAGCCACCTGCAAGACTGACGCAAAAGACACGCAGCCGGACGCGCCGCTGAACACAATACCCAACAGAAAGAGGCGACACCGCCGGCACAACAACCGCAAACATACTGTAAATCGTGTGGAGTGCTGGCGTGCCTCGTTTGCCCAGCTACCATTCAAGCGCCGTTTGATTCTGCGACGCTGTTTGCGTTCCCATCGCCACCGGCATCGCTGCCAGACACCAATGGAAACGAGTCCTCCTTGGCATCGGTACCTGCCCTTTCGCCATCGCTCGAGTCTGCCATCCGCGCGATTGACGACAGCAGTGTGGCCGCTGATCAGTTGGTGCATCCCCTCGAGAAACGGTGGCTGCTGTCAAACATCCAGCGACTGCCAGCACATAGATGGTGGTCGCCACAGCAAGTACAAAGTGGCAGGCCGCCGTCCATACGGCCACTTCCATCGTCGCTCTATCTTGTCCATCTTGTAAGGCTCGCTCTGTACCGCATATCAGAGGCTTGGGCCAAGACATGAACTGACGATGAGTGCAGGCAACAAACGCGTTTCTGAGAGATCTGCTTGGCGGATCCATTGACGCATTCCGCGAGTCGCAGGTCCAATCGGCGAGTAGGCAAGGATCAGCGGCAGCAACAGCAGCATCCGATCCAGCACCGATTGAAAATCCGGGCAGCATTGTTAGGGCAGCGCTGGCAAAGGTGAACGCCGACACGAGCAAGCCGCCCAAAGCGCTGCTTGTGCCGATGCATGTGTGCAAGGCAATCCTGGCCAACCCGCGTCTTGCGTTTCTGACCAACGAGGGCATGCTCGAGCCCAGCGGAGACGCAGCCTTTGCTGGACCTGAACCCGATCTGAACGACCTTGACTCGGATCTGGAATGAAGCCGTTGAGCGAGGCATGTCCGCCGGTTTGCCCCGCCGTTTGCGTCGCTTCCTCCATGCCCGACGCGTCCGATGCTGGCGACGAGCCCAGCCCAGCAGAGTTGCTGGCAGAGGCCACACGGCTGCACGAGTCTGCAACGGCACTGCTTGCACAGATAGACATGCTGCAGTCGCACAACAGCAACGCAAATGCAGGCAGCAAGCAGAAGAAGCCACCGCAGCAGCAGCCTCTGGCGCAGCTGGCAGGCGACCCGTCCAACTCGTGCAAGGCCCGCCGCAACAAGAAGGCCATTCAAGGGCTGTCAAAGCTGCGTGCGTCGGTCAAGGCCGAACACCGCTTCCTCGAGAAGCTGGTCACACAGCCGTCAACCATCCGTCCAGCGCACGTCAAGTGCTCCAACATGCCGTACCTGTCCGCCGTCGCCCGCCTCATCCGCAACGAGCCGTTTGTTTCGCAAGTCTTTCAGGTCTTTGGATTCATGCCTGAGCCGACCACCTCGGACGGCGTTCACGGAGGCGAGGTGGCGGCTGGCGCTGCGAGCGGCAGGACGAGATCTGCATCTGTGCGCGTGGACGTGGTTGCTGGCCGTGGCCTGCGGTGGATCAAGGTCAAGGCATCCAAGATGAGCGGTGTCGAGCTCGACTTTGAAGACAGCTCAGACGACGATGACGATGACGATGACGATTCCGACGACGACGATGACGCGGATGGCGAGGATGGCAGCGACGGTGCTGGAGGCGATCGTCGTGGCAGGAGCGGAAAGAGCGAGACTGGGAAGCTGGTGGGCAAGAAGCCTGCGATCGTGCGCCAGGCGGATATGCTGCTAGCAGCTGCCAAGCAGAACCCGGTGCACTACCAGACACCGGCGGTTGTCATGAAGTTTCTGGGATCGGATCTGCCCGACGACCGGATACTCGACAGCCTGCGCGCCATCGGTATCGTCGTTGAAATGGGCATAACGGCAACGCCGCCGAGCGACGATCCGGCGGCGGCAGCGGCGCTTTTCACGCGGCTATCGCTGAACGGCGGCGTTGACCAACTGGGAGTTACTGCACAAGGAGGATCTCTATCTGCAATAGGCGGATCTATACCAAATACGCCGGATGCATCAGATGCATCGGCTGTATCGGCAATACGTGCTGCAGATCAACGTCTGCTGGTCCACCCCGCTCTCACTCAGACGCTCAACTTGGACACCACGACGCTCATCACACTTGTGACGGACATTTGCCACAGATTCGAGATCATTCCCATGGACGTGTACGACGTTGAGCAGCTCAAGGAGCAAGCCGAGAACGAATCCTCGCAACGGCTGCTTCCCATCCTGGCGGCCGTCCTCGCAGGCCGCAATCTTGTCACCACGCGCGCAGCCTTTGACAAGTTTGCACTTATAGTGCATCGGATGGGCGGGCCGTTCGAGCAAGCACGAGCGCAGTCGCTGTTTGATCTGAACGATCTGATAGGCACGCCACTGGATCCAGCAGGCTATGTCGACACCCGGCCAAGGAAAGCCATACCAGCAGCGCCGACGGGTCTGCCAGGTCAGCCATTGCCGACCGTTGGACCTGCCGAGAGAGAGTGGAGGGCCAGCCATGGGATCGGGCTCGTCCGAGTTCTGGCCAATGAGCCATCCGAGCGGTTTGCATCGCTCCTGCAGCGACCAAAGCAGCACTCGCGGTTTGGCGAGCACAACGTGCACATCTTTGGCACGGGCGATCGGCTCAAGGCAACGACGGTGACGGCAAATGCATGGGTGGAGCGATCGCTGTTTGATCTGGGTCTGCAGGACGTCGCGCTGTGGGTGCACGAGCCTCGGTCGCTGATCGAGAGCCGCTTTTATAGCAGGGCGGGGACCGTGCCTTGCCAGCCGGTCCCAGGACAGTCCAGAGACGCCCCCAGCCACACGACTTGAGGAGAGCGACGCAAGATCTGCAATACAACCCATACCTCGTACCACGGCTGTTTGTGGGACACGATGCGCTCGGCTGCATCAGGCGCAAGTGGTGCACCAGCAGACAGAGCAGCCACTGGAGACGTTTATGGTGTCAGCAACGCGAAGCGTCTTGCACTCTCCTTGCTCCGTGCCAACACTGAAATGCACGCCAGCACATGGACACGGATGCACTCTGTGGTGCAGAGAGCACATGCACATGCACATGCACATGCACAGGCACTGAGAGCACAGGCACATGCACATGCAGGCAGCAGGCCCAGCGGCCCGCTGTCCCTGTCCTGCGTTCGGCTCCTCAGCGCATCAGCACAAGAGTCTGCTTCACAGCAACCACAGCAGCAACAGCAGCAACAACAGCAACCGCAACAGCAACAGCAGCAGCAACAACAACAGCAGCAGCAGGCTCCGCCCACCGAAGAGCGCAAGAGGCCCATCCTGCCGACGCCGCTGCCCAAACGCAAGGCCACGATGTTCTCTCGTGGCGTGACCACCGTGTTTGGGCTGTACCTGGTCGGCCTGGTGACCATCTGGGGCACGGTGGACGAGAAGCAGGTCGAGTCCAAGGCCATGCGGGCGTCTGCGCAGGCGGCCAAGAAGCAGCGCAAGGAGCAGGAGCGGCAGGAGCGGCTGGAGCGGCTGGAGAAGCAGAGCCAGCAAGACCGCCATGATCCGCAGCAGGATCCGCAGCAGGCATCGCAGCAGGCATCGCAGTGAGCCGTGCTGGCTTTCGTGCCAATGAATCAGTTTCCCTACGATTGACCGTTCAACAATGATGGGTGCGTGGCCGGACAGATGCGCTGTGCTGCGACAGATACAGTCAGACAGGCCGACTGACCCACTGGCTGGCGGGATGCTGCAGGAGGCGGAGCATACGGCGGCTACAATGGCTCGTACAACGCCTACAGCGGCCAGCAGGGCGGCCAGCAAAGCGCCAACGGCCAGCAGCAGTTCATGAACCAAGGGCAGGGAGCCATGTACGGCCAGGGCGGCCATCCCGCAGCGGGCGGCGGCAGCTTTGGCGCCATGCAGGGCGGCGCTGGTGCGGGTGCTGGCGGAGGCGGCTTCATGCAGTCGCCTGCGGGCAACCCCTTTGCCTCGCCTGCCGCTGGCTCGCCAGCCGAGAAGGGCAAGGCAAGTCTGTCCCTTCCCTTGCCGTGTCCGAACCTCGTGTCCGATTGACTGACTGGCCCAACCTGGCCCAACCTGGCACTCGCCCCCCACTTGGCCATCGCTTCGCCCGTGCCTCGCATGGCCAACACCAGCGCTCGGGCACTGGATCCACCCAGTCCATGCGGCCAGTCACCATCCGCCTGCTCAACAGCGCCACTCAGCGTGCGCCAGACACGCCGTTCCTGCTCGATGGCCAGGAGCTTGCTCAGATCACCGTCGTGGCCCGCCTCAACAGCATCACCACCATGTCGACCTCCTGCGTCTATGTCATTGACGATGGCACGGGCGTGATGGAGTGCAAGCGCTTCTTTGACGCCAATGACGACGAGGAATCGCCTCGCAGCGAAGAAGTCGTGTACGCATCCACTTCGCATTGTCTTGGCTGTCTGTCCACCTGGCTGGCTGTCTCTGGCCGTGTATCGAGACTGACGCCGCTCACCGTCGCTGTGTCGCTCTGCTGCAATGATGCAGCGAGGGATCGTATGTCCGAATCTTTGGCCAGCTGCGCGTGTTCAACAACAAGAGGACGCTCAGTGTGTACAAGGTCCGGCCAGTGCTGTCGGCCAACGAGATCACCTACCACAACCTGGAAGTCATGCTCGTGCACACTGCCTTTACCAAGGGACTCCCAGCACCCGCCGCTTCCAACCAGGCCGCTGGCAACATGCCTGGCTCGACGCAGATGGGCATGAACAGCAACATGAGCATGGGCATGGGCATGAATAACAACATGGGCATGGGCGGTGGCATGGGCATGGGCGGTGGCATGGGCATGGGCATGGGAATGGGCGGCGGTATGCCTGGCAGCATGATCATGCAGCAGCAGCAACAGCAGCAGCAGCCCATTGGGTATGGCCAGCAGGCTGGATATGGCCAGGCGTCTCAATATGGCGTCCAGCAAGGCATGGGCATGGGCATGAACAACATGGGCATGGGCGGCGGCATGCACCAGCAGGGCATGTACAACAACAACAACGGCATGTTCACAAGCCTTCAGAGCCAGATCCTGCACATTGTTCGTACCTGTCCGAATGATGTCGAGGGTGGCGCGCTCAAGGACATTACGTTCCGTCTGCGCGGTACTGCCTCTGAGCAAGATATCCGGTAAGCCATGCCACGGCCAGACTCGCTGTGCGTCATTCCGTCTGCCTGTATTGGTCCCTTTTTGCTGACTTTGCACGACCGCTCGATTGGCTGAGTCTAGCAATGCCGTCGATTGGCTCTGCCAAGAAGGACATCTCTATAGCACACTGGACGACGAGCATTTCAAGGCGACCGGCGATGCTTGATATGTTCCTGCGGCTCTCCTTGCAAATGCTTGGCTTGCGACTCTTGCTGTGTTTCTTTGTGTGTGTCAATGAATGACGCGTCCATGCCAACCTTGCCCAAACGACCAACAACAACACGGCCATGTCCATGACAAAGCCGCTGGCGCATGTCGACCCCAGCCTTGCTGCTCGCCGCGCCTCGCACTTTAGCGACATTCGACGCCAAGAGCGTCAAGACGATAACTCCAAACTCACCAAGCTCCTCATGAGCATGACCAGCATCAAGGAGCAAATCGAGGCCCGGCCCGATGTCCTTATTGGCCTCGAAGTCCTGCAGCTGGTTCGTGCGACACGCCGTCTCGCGCTCGTGTGGTGCCCACATTGACCTTCACGAGCGGCATAGGTGGCGGCGGGAGTGACCATCTACCTTATCCCAAAGTCGTTTGGCGGGGTCGTGGCTATCCCAGTCATACACGTGCTTATCACGCTGGGGTACTTGTCGACTCTCGTTCCGCCCATTGCTGTCAAGTATGGCTCCTGGCTCGAGTTCAACGTCCATTGGGTCGACTTTGGCGTGAGTCTGCCGTGTTGCATTGCCTGGCTACTCACCATGGCCGTAAAACTAAACACGTTCATGCCATGGTGCGCAGTTTATGATTGCGCAGGCGTTGGTGTGTTTTGTGGGGCTGGCCGTCTACACAATCATCGGCTCGTCCTACTACAGCATCAACATCGAGTGCAATCTGGGTAGGACTACTCCTCTGGCTGTAGCTCGGCTGTATCTGGCAATGGACGCTCATGCTGCTGTGACAGTTTGCAACAATGTCGTCAATGTAGCGTCATCGGCAGAATCCTGCGTGCAGTACAGTGAGTTGCTTTGACGACACACAGCCCGCTCAGAGTCGCAGACTGACGCGAGGTGTGGGACAGAGCTCAACGGCGTGGCCAAATGCAGCAACGAAATATTCAACAACTACAGCCAGTCTCTGTCCGACTATGGGCTTCTCAGCTGGACGCTGGTCGGGTATCTCGTGGTGCTGGTAAAAGCACGCCATCTGAGCCACAACTGATATAGACAACGATGCTCACACGACTGGCTGTCTGCAGTTGACGACCATCTACATGACCGTTGGCAGAGTCGCTGAGCACATCAAGGAAGAGCGGTTGTTTCCAACAGACTGAGCGACGACATGTCGCGGGTGCATTAATAGAAAGCCATTGGACTGCGTGGCACGCTAAAACCTGTCTCATTATCCTTGGCAGAACGGAACAGATGCCTTCAAGTAATAAATGCCCATCGCAGTGGCAGGTTCAAGAGTCGGCCGCCCACTCGTTTTCTCTGCAGCAGATAGATGAGCGGCCTGCCCATGGACATGCATCGACAGCGTGATCCAACAGCAAACCCACCTCCTGATCTGTTCCTCCTCTTCTGGCGTAAAGTCGTTTTCGATGTTGAACATGGTGCGGATCTCCTCGGGTGACTGGCAGTATCATTGCGGAGAGGTGCCCGTCAGCAAGGCACACGGACCGCACCACAGAGAGCGCGGATCTCCAGACTCACCTTGCCCTTGATGACGTTGGCAACGGCTTTGCAGCCGAGATCCAGCAGCGGCTTGATGTCCATGTAGTTGGCCGCCAGAATAATCTCAAACAGCTCGTCGTTGTCGACCTTGATGAACTCGGCGTCCCACTCCTCAATGTCGTCGGCCCTTCTGCGGCCCGACTCGAACTCGTCATTGTCGTCCGACAGCGGTGCAGGCGGGTCGTCTTTGTGGTGCGTGCAGTACTCGATGACCTGCAGCGAGTTGCCGGGTCCGGATTGGTCGTGGCCATCAGGAGCACGACACAAGCGGCGGGCAAGGCAAACCCCGGTCGGCGAGCGGCAGATAGACACAGTGCGAGAGAGGGCAGGCGGTACATAGCCGGTATGTTGCACCACGTTCATGTAGAGCATGTGGTCCGAGTGTCAGCCATGCCCACACGGCAGACACAGCAGTCGTTGACGTCGTGCTCGCCGTGCTCGCTGTGCATGCGGCAGCGGACACTCAACCAACGCCAGCGGGAGACGGGCACACGGACCTTGGCAAGAATCTTGCCAGCGACGTTGGGTAGCGGGATGGGCATCTCGGGCGACTCGCCGATGTCCTCAAGCATGTTCTTGAGCAGCATGGAGCGCTCGGCGACCTTTTTGTCGACCTTGTACGACTGGTTGTCCTGGCTGGTCAGGTTGATGAGGCCAGACATGCTGCCGTTGTGAGTTGCGCGACAAGCCGGCGCGAAATGGTTCGTTCGGTTCCAGCGGTGGGCGCTGGACCTGCTGCTGCTTGGCATTCGACCGTTCGTTTGTTCATTCATCTGCCGCTCCAACCATCCCTCTCTCCGGCCATCGTCAGCAGAGGGCATGCAGGAGAACAGCAAGCGGCCAGGCAGATGCGATCCACCTGGCATCCACTTGACATCCACAAATATCCACTTGACATCCACCGGCATTCGATGCGATCTTGGCTTGCGCGACAGAAACCAGCCGCAGCAGCAATGCGGCGCAAGGCTCCGATGCAACCAGGACCTGTGCACAGCGCCTGTGCACCGCAGCTGTGCCGGCAGAGCGATGGAGCGAGAGAGCGAGAAGGCGAGTGACCCAGCGGCAGTCTGTGCAGCACACAACCACACACAGGCAAGTGAGCGCATGCATACCGCCAGCGTCCTTTGGTTGCAGCCACACCAACACAAACAAACAGCCTCCGCTGCCGCCGCTGCTGCCAAAACGTCTGCCCACGCAAGCAAGTCTGTACTGCGGCACTCGCTCCTTGTGCACCCAGCCGCTCTGGAACTTGATGGGCAGCGACCATGCCACCCAGCCATCCAGCCATCCAGCCGCTCGGCCGTCCGTCTGCTTGCCTGATCGGGATCGCAAACAACACTCCCGCCTTGACCGTCCCTTGACAGCACATGCCTCCAGAGCATGCAGCGACTTGCCTCTGCACCCTCTTTCGGCCTGTCAACCTGTCAGCCTCCAACCTGCCAGCCTGTCAGCCTGTCGCATCCCAGACACCTGCGGCCATACCAAACTCACTCCTGGGGTCACATCCACGGCGAAACGCGCGATTCTGGCCTGTCGACTGCGGGCAGGCTGGTTGGACGGTCCAGTCGGTCCGTTGGCTCGCAGCCGTGCACGTTCCCTTTGGCAGCACAGAGTGCGGCCCCTGCAATCCGCAATGGGCAGCCGATCTCAACCCAGACCCGCCCGGCTCCCGATGGCAGACAGGTGCGCTCCATGGGGCAATCACGACTGCAAACGCCGGCCTGGCTATTGGATCTCTTGAGCAGCAAGCACCAGCAGCAAGCACGAGCACGAGCGAGCCGCGTCGCGTCACGTCGCGCCTTGGGGTCAGCGGCTCGCTTCGGTCTGCACCGTCTGCACCGCTGCACCTGCTGCACCTGCGTCAGTGGCGGGCCGAGCGTGGTTAGCGTGCGGATCGACGTCAGTGGCAGGCCGTGGCACACAGCCAGTGTGTGAACAGCCAGTGTGTGAACAGCCGCCCACACGAGCCAGGCTGTCATCCAGAGCCGCTGGCAAGCAGCACATGCTCGAGCCAGTCAGCATCGCACGCAGGACAAGAGCATGGACGCGACGACGACAACGAAACAACGACACGACAATGGCGACGCTCGCTGGCCAGCCTGCTGTGCAGGTGCATGGGGACGGCCCGTGCACGCACAACCCGCTCACAGCTCGCGCACAACCCGCGCACACACGCAAGCATGCGAGCATGCGACGGACGGACCAGCGGCCCTCTGTGCGTCTCACGGGCCGGTCCGCCAGCAGCCGCCCCGTTGTCTGCGAAACCGGCACTGGGCCACACGAGCCAAGCCGGCTCGACTCGCTCGCCTGGGCACCGAGCAAGGACCCGGCGGCCCGCCGCACCCGGGGCGAGCTCAAGGCGAGCAGGGCCGTGGCCTCGAGACCCCGCTGGCTGCTGCCCTGCTTCCCTTGGCCTGGGCACGCTATCGATGGCTGCTGCACGTCGTTCTGCTGCACGTCGTTGCCTGCGCCTGAGATCCAAGCCAGATCATGAAGCAAGACGGAAGCACAACGGTAGCACGGGCACGACGGAAGCACGGCATGACGGTAGCACGGCACGCAGCCAGCACCAACACGAGCACCAACACGAGCACCAACACGAGCACCAACACGAGCACCAACACAAGCACCAACACAAGCCACGCACAGCCGCCACCCCTCGTCTTCTCATCTGGGCTGCCCGCCTCGGTGGCCCGTCTCGGTGGCCCGTCTCGGTGGCCCTTTTGTCTTCTCATCTGGATGGCACTTGCGGCGAGTCGCAAAACAGACTGCAGATCCAGATGCGCATCGACAGCACGCCCAGCACGCCCAGCACGCGCCGGAGCAGGCTTGATAACATAAACCGAGCGGAGCCATCCAGTGGCACTATCCGCGTGTGTCGCACGCACCGACACACGAGCCACCCCGCTCCTTTTATCAAGGCGGGGCTCTTGCCTCTCCTCGCTGCCATTCCAACATCGCTGGCGGCATGGTTGCAACCCGCAGCCAGACCCGCCGGCTTGCAGCTGCAGCAGCCGCCCCTACCCGCATGCTCCGGGCAAGCACCATCGCCCAGCGCAAGCCCGCCCCCGCTGCCCCTGCTGCCACCACGGCCGCCGCTGCCCCACGCCCGCTGAAAGAGCTGCGCGGCCCAAGCGCTGGCCCGCTGCGGATCAAGGAGGATGCGGCAAGCGACGGCGGACAAGGACGCGACTGGCCGGTGCGCACCCACCGACTCTTCGCGCCGCCGCCCTGCAACGCTTCCGTCGCTGCCGTCGCTGCCGTCGCTGCACCTGCCACCTGTAGACTCAGCCGCACCTGCCGATCAGCCATCCGTGCCGAATCAGCCACTCTTGCCAACCCGACGCCCGCCACTGCCACCCTCGCTGCCCACGAAACTCCCACGATGATCGAGGCCAAGCGTAAGGTGCGCGAGGAGGAAGATATTCGAGTCACCCCCAAGCGCACGCGGACAGACGCGCTGGCTGCCCTCACCACTGCCCGCACCGCTGGCTGCCCCCGCTGCCCCCGCTGCCACCTCTGTCGCCACTCCGGCCCCTGCCACCTCCGCTGCCCGCGAGACTCCCACAAGGAGCCCGGCCAAGCGCATTTACGACGATAGCTTCTACCCTCATAACAGACCCTACGCTGCCCGCGGCACTCCCACAAGGAGCCCGGCCAAGCGCATTTACGACGATAGCTTCTACCCTCATAACAGACCCTACGGTGCCCGCGGCACTCCTACATCGAGCGCGGCCGAGCGCATTGTCTACACGGACCGATACATTCCGGATGTACCCATCTCTGTCCGACTCGCTCGTAGAGCTGAGGCCGAGCTCTTCGAGGCTATGAAAGAAGCTGTATATGCAGATGAACGCGCACGGCAGCAGGCGAAGCAGGCGAAGCAGACGCAGACGCAGACGCAGCAGCAGCAGACGCAGCAGCAGCAGCAGACGCAGCAGCAGCAGACGCAGCAGCAGCAGACGCAGCAGCAGCAGACGCAGCAGCAGCAGCCGCGTGTTGCCCCTTTAGCCACCGCCACCGCCACCGCCACTCCCGCCCATGCCACCTCCGCTGCCCGCGAGACTCCCACAAGGAGCGCGGCCGGGCCCAACTTCGTCAACAACCCATACCTTTATAGCCCCGCCCTCGCTGCCGACTGGACTCCGCACAGAGCTCGCGTCGCGCGCACCGCCCTTGCGTCTACCCCCCGTTTCTCGCCTTTTGGCCTTGGCAGATCACCGTCGAAGGTATGCATGCATGGCCAACATGTTGTCTTTGCACGCGTTCATTTTATGTCCATACGTCCTTTTCTGACCACCATGCTGTTGATATGTAATGCAGTTCCCGATGACGATCCGCTAGTATGAGATTTCAATCGTTTAGTTGATACTCCAATAAACATCCGGAAACGCCCTTAAAGAAACTCCAGACGACCCATGGATATGGGCCGTTGACACCATGAATGCCACCAGACAGCAGGGCTAGCCAGCTTGACCTCACTCTGCTGGATCGCATCCATTTCTAAGCTGGACAAACCACAGCTAACGGCTATTCTCGGAAGAGCTTGTAGCATAGCTGCAGTACATTATATAGTGTTTGCACAACGGTCCCGAGTCTGCTCATTGCATACCGCTGCCGCAGTGGGAATGCTTTGTAGCGCGACGCATACTCGCCCGGATCTCTGCATGGCGGGGGAACCACTGCTGTCGTACACGCACGATTTCCGCTCTCGGCATGTGCAGGCCGTGCCTCGCCATGGCATCTGTAAATCAATGTCTGCCGGCCATGGGACAATCCTCACAAGGCCGCATGCAGCATTGGCAGACGCGGTGCAAGCCAACGCGGTATGGACAGGCCAGTGGCAGATGGCGGTTGGTGTCAACAAGTGCGGCATCATGGAGTTCTCCACACCGCCAACCAACAACGCAGGCAACGACCCGCGAGACATTGTCATGCTGCATGTAAGAGCCTGACCATGTCTGCACGGTGCATGGCTTCCGTCTCAATGCGTTGTATCTCTGGAGGTATTGGGCAGCTTGTCCGTGCCAGCGATGTGCAATGTACCTGCTGCTGCTTGGCATTCGACCATTCGTTTGTTCATTCATCTGCCGCTCCAACCATCCCTCTCTCGGCCATCGTCGGCAGAGGGCATGCAGGAGAACAGCAAGCGGCCAGGCAGATGCGATCCACCTGGCATCCACTTGACATCCACAAATATCCACTTGACATCCACCGGCATTCGACGCGATCTTGGCTTGCGCGACAGAAACCAGCCGCAGCAGCAATGCGGCGCAAGGCTCCGATGCAACCAGGACCTGTGCACAGCGCCTGTGCACCGCAGCTGTGCCGGCAGAGCGAGAGAGCGAGAGGGCGAGGACCCAGCGGCGTCTGTGCAGCACACACACACACCCACACACAGGCAAGTGAGCGCATGCATACCGCCAGCGTCCTTTGGTTGCAGCCACACCAACACAAACAAACAGCCTCCGCTGCCTGCCGCTGCTGCCAAAACGTCTGCCCACGCAAGCAAGTCTGTGGTGCGGCACTCGCTCCTTGTGCACCCAGCCGCTCTGGAACTTGAGGGCAGCGACCATGCCCAGCCCAGCCATCCAGCCATCCAGCCGCTCGGCCGTCCGTCTGCTTGCCTGATCGGGATCGCAAACAACACTCCCGCCTTGACCGTCCCTTGACAGCACCTGCCTCCAGAGCATGCAGCGACTTGCCTCTGCAACCCTCTTTCGGCCTGTCAACCTGCCCAACCTGCAGCCTGTCAGCCTGTCGCATCCCAGACACCTGCGACTATACCAAACTCACTCTTGGGGTCACATCCACGGCGAAACGCGCGATTCTGGCCTGTCGACTGCGGGCAGGCTGGTCGGACGGTCAGTCAGTCGGCAGTCGGCCAGTCGGTCCGTTGGCTCGCAGCCGTGCAGTCCCCTTTGGCAGCACCGAGTGCGGCCCCATGCAATCCGCAATGGCAGCCGATCTCAACCCAAGCCCGCCCTGCCCAGCCGGCCCGCTCCGCGATGGCAGACAGGTGCGCTCCATGGGGCAATCACGACTGCAAACGCCGGCCAGCCATTGGATCTCTTGAGCAGCAAGCACCAGCAGAAAGCACGAGCACGAGCGAGCCGCGTCGCGTCACGTTGCGCCTTGGGGTTCAGCGGCTCGCTTCGGTCTGCACCGTCTCTACCGTCTGCACCTGCGTCAGTGTTGGTCCGAGCGTGGTTAGCGTGCGGATCGACGTCAGTGGCAGGCCGTGGCACACAGCCAGTGTGTGAACAGCCAGTGTGTGAACAGCCGCCCACACGAGCCAGGCTGTCATCCAGAGCCGCTGGCAAGCAGGACATGCTCGAGCCAGTCAGCATCGCACGCAGGACAAGAGCATGGACGCGACGACGAGACGACAACGAGACGACGACAATGGCGACGCTCGCTGGCCAGCCTGCTGTGCAGGCGCATGCGGACGGCCCGTGCACGCACAACCCGCTCACAGCTCGCGCACAACCCGCGCACACACGCAAGCATGCGAGCATGCGACGGACGGACCAGCGGCCCTCTGTGCGTCTCACGGGCCGGTCCGCCAGCAGCCGCCCCGTTGTCTGCGAAACCGGCACTGGGCCACACGAGCCAAGCCGGCTGGACTCGCTCGCCTGGACACCGAGCAAGGCCGCAGTCCAACAATGGCTGCCCTGCCACGGCCGCAGCCCGCCGCACCCGGGCGAGCTCAAGGCGAGCAGGGCAGTGGCCTCGAGCCCCCGCTGGCTGCTGCCCTGCTTCCCTTAGCCTGCGCACGCCATCGCTGGCTGCTGCACGTCGTTGCCTGCGCCTGAGATCCAAGCCGGATCACGAAGCAAGACGGAAGCACGACGGTAGCACGGCACAACGGAAGCACGGCACGACGGAAGCACGGCACGACGGTAGCACCAACACGAGCACCAACACGATGCAACGCGATGCACACGCACATGGCGGAGCATGGACGGCCGGGCACCAGCAGCGTCTGCCATGCGCAGCGGCTCAGCGTTACTGTCCCCTGCAGCCTCGTGTCGGTCGGAGAACACCGCTCGGATGCACGCGCTGGTGCCGCATGGATGGCGCGTCGCGTGCTTTGGTGCGTCATCTGCACGCTCCTGCACGCACACGCACACGCACCTCTTGCTGCTCCGCTTGTGCCCCGACCGTGTCTGCTACTCAGTGGCGAGCAGGCACAGGCGCCACCAGCACCGACCTCCGCCTGCACAAGAAGCAGGCAGCACCCGCTGCTCTTTGCCGCCATTCCCCGCAGTCAGCATGGCGATCGTCCAGCCTCCCCTTGCACCGAGTGCTGCCCGTCAGCCCAAGGCCGCTTGCAGCGCCAAGTCGTACCTGCGGCCGACGGCTGCGTCAGCTGCAAGGCTGGCCGCACAGCCTGCCCACGCAGCCACCAGGCAGCAGCCAGCCAGAGCCACCGCGAAAGAGCCCGCAGCCACCAAGCAGCGGCTTGCTGCGAGTGCCAGAATGCCTGCTCCTTCAGCCAAGCCTGTAAGTGCCGGCACTTGTATCTGCCAGACATGCTGCCATGCGGCACATCTCGTCCTGTTCGTGCTGCGGCCTCGCATGGCTCTGCCCGTGCTGTCTTGCTATTGTTCGCTCTGTTTGCGTCGCTGCCTGCATCTCTGCCACTATCCCCGTTGCCTGCTCCGCGCAGTCTAACACGTCTGCCTTGCATCCCCCTCGGTCGTGCTCCTGCTCACTCCGCTCACTCCGCCGGCTGCCTTCTTCAGACCTCTCTTGCTGCCACCACGCGCAAGACGCCAAGCGCGCACTCGAGCACTCCGCTCCGAAGCCGTATCCCTGTGCTGTCGCCTGCTTCGCCTGCTTCGACTGCTTCGACTGCTTCGACTGCTTTGCTTGTGCCCAAGGTACGCAGCCACTGCTTACAGTCACTGCTGGCAATCTCTACGCTCGTCCAGTGCCTTGTGATGCAATGCGTGCGCACCAAGGACGCATCAACTGACCCGCATCTCATCAATGGCTGCTTCCCTCTGCGACTCGCTTCTCTCTGCACTGCTCCGCTGCATGGCGCCATCCAGGATATCTGCGACAAGATCACGGCCCATTCTCGTGCACTCAACGCGCTCCTTTCGTCTGCCCGCAATGGCACTCTCTCCCAGTCGAGCGCGTCAGACGGTCTTTCCATTGCCGAGTCGCTTGTGGGCATCCTCACGGCTGCATGCAAGCCGCCGGCCGTCTGTCCGAGTCCCACGTCGAGCGTCTCCAGCACTGCCTCTGATGTGCTTGTGGATGCCTCCAAGCATTCCTGTGACATCGACTTGTCAATGATTGACGGGTCGCCTGGTCTGCTTGGTGACTTTGGCAGCGACTCGGCGACCGTGGCCCCGCAGTCTCCGTCCGTCTCGCCTGACGCATTTGGCAGCCGCTCCAACCGCAAGGTAAGACGCCGCCATAGTGCGCATGCCATGCAGTCCTTGGATCTGACCCGACGGTCTCTCTCTCTCTCTCTCTCTGCTTCTATTGTATCGTCTCGTCTTGCACGCTTTTGCCAGCCCGTGAAGGTTGCCGAGCCGTTGACGCCGCCCAACTCGTGCCACTCTGCATTCACGTTTTTTGCCAGTCCCGCCTCTCCCGGCTCGGTCGATGGCAACACCACCATCGGCGTGCCAGAGGGCAATCCGCTCTACTTCCCGGACACATCCATCGTCAAGCCCACCAAGCCTGCGGACGCCACCTCCTGTGAAGGCAACACCGACGGCGATGGCGACATTGAAGACGTCTCAACGGCCCTCTCGGATCTCCGTCTTCGCGTTTTGGCCGAGACTCGCAAAGTCCAGCAACTTCTTCACCGTCATGACCACGCCTCCCTCACACCAACACGCTCCACCAAAGCCAGCACACCCCAGCACACCAAGTCCGACACAAACTCGCTCTCGTCGACTTTCAGCCGTCTCCTCTTGGTTTCCCTCTTGATCTTCTTCTTGTTCCCTCCCACAGACGCATCGGCAAGCAGCTCGGTTGTTTACGCAAGAACGTAAACACTGACCAGCGGCCGCCATTGATGCATACGGCACAGGCAACCAACCCATGAAAATCATCCTCACCAGATGAGTGGGGTTGCCTCTGCAGCCAGGTGTGACACGCTCGAACGTGTCTCTCTGGCTGTTGAACCTTATCTCTTTCTCCCATCTTGGAATGAATGGTGCCCATTTCAACGACATGCGCAATGCTGTGGCTTGCCAGCCGAAAGGATCAGCGGGTGCAAGTCGATGTGTGTTCATTTGCAACAGAATCGGAGCGAGTGCAGGACCTCCGTGTTTGCTGTCCTCAGGCCCGTCAGTGGTCGTCTCCGCCCACATGGAACACGACGTCTTCTCGGGGTGGCAGAGAGGCAGAGCGACGCACATCGGGCGGTGCAAATCCAGACGTGGTGGTTGTGGCAGTCGTGTGCGGAGTCGACAGACTGGTGTTGTGCAGATCGTTGCCGAGGGATAGCGTGATAAGCTCTTCAAGGCACTCGAGGACCGAGGACACACCTGGCAAGTACCATCTCGCCGCACTGCTTTTCACACCCACAGTGCATGTCACGATGCGTCGCCGGCGCTTGGTGGGCCGCGCTGGTTGGACATGGGGCAGCGAGGGTGATGCAAACTGCTGGTGCAGCCCCATGCGATCGTCGTGCTGTGGTAGTGACACGGCCGGAATAGGCGAGTGGTTTGGCATGCTGGACGCCGTGGCAGCGACATCGCCGTTGGTGGGCTGGAGCAACAGCGCGTCGATGGCTCGGATCCTGGCAGCAGCGTCTGGTTGACAGGTGACTGACTATCAGAGTCAGCGCCGTCCATGCCGTCCTGTGCCTTGGCTGATGTGAAAGATACGGCAGCAGTGACAGCAGCGGCGACAGTTGTTGGGACAGACGCTACATCGAGAGCGTCGTCATGTAACACAGAATCCTGTGGAGATTGCGGCTGGACTGGGATCTGCACAGCGGGCAACGCACTGGCGGTATTGGATCCGGGCGATGTGACCGTCTCGGCACGTTGCCGCTGGTTCTCTCGAGCCTCAAGTCGCGCTAGAAACTCGAACATGTACTCGTCCGACCGATCGTCTCCAATCGCAAGCACAAAATCAATGCGCTCGGAACGGTCTCGCTCGCGATCTGCTCCGACACTGCTCCGACCGCCGTGCGGTGCCGACATGGCCATCACTGACGACTGGTGATAGAGGTAGTGAGGATGACTCGTGTACGAGTCTGAACTGACAACAGACATGTTGTCTGCCCCTGGATAGGACGTGCCTAGCGTGCTGACCGTGACGCGATCGCTATGGTCATTATCGAACTCCAGAGACTGATCCGCCTGAGTGGGAGATCCAGGCTCGGACGCGTACGCCGACGCGCTGCGTAGTGCTTGCGGATATGGAGAAATGCTGGCGTTTGGCGAAATGGGCATTGGCGAGCTGACATTCGGCGGGTATGGCTGCGGCTGCAGGACACTGGCATCGTTGGGCATGCTTCCAGATCGAAGAGCATCGCTGTTTGTGCTGGCGGCTATACCAGCAGTATGGCAGCCAGCCAGCGGGCTATGCGAAAAGGACGCGGATTGGTGCAAAGCGTACTGTGGATGGTGTTGCTGGTGGTGCTGGGTGAAGCTCTGGCTATGCTGTGGCTGGTGGCCGTACGAGTTGTGGGTGAAAAAGTGCGACGGGTGGTGACCGTGATGGGGGTTGAGGTGGATCGACATGGAGTAGTGGGATTTGCTGCGGTGTGCACGTGCCTGGTGGTGCTCCAGCATGCGGCGGACGGCTGTGCCCTTGCTGACGGATCGCGGCGTGACAATCAGGCTTGCTTTCTTGGCGATGGTGTGGATAGGGAACGTAGCCATGACCGAGTTCTGCAGATGGTTCTGGCACTCGGCAGCCTGCCACGATCCGAAGCCCTTGTCGGCATGACCATAGTGCCACACCAGACTGACCTCGCGCTGCTCAATGTGCGAGCCAGGTGTGCGGTCAGTGTAGTAGTCAAAGACCTCCAGAACCTTTTTGCGCCATGACAGATCCTGGTCCTGAAGCAGCGTTTCCCACTTGTTGCGGCCGGCGTACTTGATGAAGCAGCCGTTCTCTGCGCTCACACCAATGTTCGGCAACAGGAAGAACTCGTCCAGGTCGGTGCGCGAGCGACTGCTGATGAGGTAGACAATGTTGCACGGGTCCTTGCTGAGGAGCTGCAGAATGGTCTTGACGCGAAAGATATCTGCCAAAAGGTTGGTGGCACTGGCCGTCACAGCCGGAGAGAAGAGTGTCCCTTCGTCATCAAGAACGATCAGGCGACGACGGCTGGTGGAGTACATGTCGTTCATGGTCCCGAGCGTCAGCCGAGGAATGCTTGTTGAGAGCGTGAGCATATTCTCCTCGTGCACTCTGGCCGTGTCTGACACAAACGTCTCCACAAAGGCTTGCGCTGTTTGGTGGATGCGTATCAGTGCCACGGCGCTTTCGGGCACATGACGGAATGCAATGAACCCCACCTGTGTTGGTCGAGACGTGTCGAAAAAGCATCTCCCAGCGATACTTTTTCTCTTCGGGTGACATGACTAGGGCATCGTGGACGGCATCAGCCACCTCCTGGCGATCCCATGGGTTGACTCGGATGGCTGCCCCAAAGCTGCCATATGTGCCTGCAAACTCGCTGATGATGAGCGGGCTGTGTTTGTGCTCTTGGCACACGACGTACTCGTGCGACGTGAGGTTCATGCCATCTCTCAAGGGTGTAATGAGGCATGCATCGGCAATCTGTCGCGCATTCAGTCACCAGAGCGTAAGTCTTGCAGAGCTCATGACGATCAGAGACATGAAATGGACTCGCACTTACAGTCAGAAGCCCCAGGTAGTGATTGAAGCTGATGTCTTGCTGCAGATACACGACCGGCACGTATCCGATGGCACCATACTGCGAGTTGATGCGCGACACCACGTCCATGACTTGGCTCTCCAAGCCATTGGCTTCGGTAGTTGAAAGCGCGACTTGAATGAGCACAACGCGGCCGTGCCACTCTGGATGCTGCTTGAGGAATCGCTCGTAGGCGAGCATCTTGTGGCGCACACCCTTGATGTAATCGTTCTTGTCGCGGCCAATGACAATCCGCTTGCCAGCATACTTTTCTCGAAGCGATGCGACGAACTCAGCGACTTCTGGATGGTTTCTACAAGGTCGAATGCCACAACAGCAGATGGAAACGCAGTAGATGAGTGCACGGAACGCTGTAGACGATCAGGTGCAAGCTTGCAAGTACCGTTTCTCGTTGAGTGTGTTGAGATTGATTCCGATGGGATAGATGCCGACGCCGACAACCGAGTTTTCGAGCTGGATGCCCTTTGGAGTCGTGTCGAGAGCCAGCAGTCGTGTGCACGTCATGAGAAAGTGGCGCATGAATGCATACGTCTGGAATCCAATCAGATCTGGCGTACGCGCGTGCATAATGTGAGTGAGGCTCGAGCAAGTGCACAACTCGGCTCACTCACCAGAGCCAAGAAGCCCGTCAAGAATCTCTCGGCGCACTGCAGTGGGCAAGCAGTGGGCAAGCGGTCAGTAAGCAGTGGGCAGGCAGTGGGCAGGCAGTGGGCAAACAGAGGGCAGGCTGTCAGCATGGCTCAAGGCATCGAGTTGAAAGGGAAGAAAAGCACGGACCGTGGAGAGCGCGGAAGATCTCTGAGCTCGGGAACGGGATGTGCAGGAAGAAGCCAATGGTGGCCGTTGGGATCAGCCGCCGCACCATGAGCGGCACGAGCAGCAGATGGTAGTCGTTGATCCACACTGACGCATCAAGAGAAGGCTGCGCGTCAGCTTGGGCAACTTGCCGGCCCAGAGCGCAAGCCGCCAAGCAGCATACCAATGTCGCCGTCCTTGTAGACCTCTGCGATCGCATCTGCGAAGCGCTGGTTGACTGAGACGTAGTGCTTCCATGACAGGTCTTCTGCGCCGCGGGCTTTTGGAAAGTCGGGCAGCTGATAGTGGAACGGTTTCCACAAGACCTGTCAGGCAACGAATGCACGTGTGTGAGCTGGTGCGCACGGCGTCAGGGAGTGGCCGTGGGGAGGAGGGCCGGTGGATGGATGGGCACATCGGCCCATGCCAGATGGCCATCTGCTCGCGTCTGTTCCCCGCGACGACCATCAGGCGACCATCGGGCGGCCATCTGACAGTCATCTGACGGCCATCTGCATGAATCGCAATGCTCATCCGAGGGATTGGAGGGGCGGTGATGCAGGGAGAGGCAGAGGGAGCGAGAGGGACGGGCATGGGAGCGACAGGCGCATGCCAACAGACCTGCTTGCAGAAGACGTTGTAGTGGCCGTCGAGCTCGTCATGGCGCACAAAGACGGGCACGGACGAGTGCACGGCGCGCAGCTTGGACTTGAGGGCGGCCTGCTTGTCCGGCGTCAGATCGTCCGTCGGGGTGCCGACGGTGCCGATCCAGAGGCGGTTCTGGGCACAGCCCTTGACGGCATGGACGGCGTTCTGCAGGCCGATGTTGCCTGCCTTGGAGGGCTCGATCGGCGGGTCGAGCATGTCGATGGCGCGGGACGGTCGTCCGCGGGAGCGCTCCATCTGCAGCCGCTTTGCCTTGATGGCGGCCTGCGACGAGAGGGCAGTGACAGCCGACACGAAGCTCAGTCGGCGGGTGGCATAGTCGTCGCTGGCAGCAGTCACTGATGCCGCTGATGCCGCAGCACCAGAAGCGCCAGAGGTGGATGCTGGATGCGTCGCCGTGCCTGCACCTGTACCTGCACTTGCCGTCGACGGCGACTGTGACGACGACGAGACTTGCAGCAGGTCCGCAGCTGCAGCGCTTGCATGCTGGCCGAGGCCGATGGTGACGGGCAGGAACAGCGACACAACGAGCAGCCTGCGCTCGCGCCAGCCATCGCTGCCACCGAGGACGTCGAGGGCGTTGAGCTGCTGGTGGTCCAGCATGCTGTTCGTCTGCGAGCCGTGGTCGTGGTCGTGATGGTCGTTGTCGGTCTGGATGTGGATGTTGACGTGCATCTGATCGTGCAGAGGAGCAAGGCGGGGAAGCTGGTGCTGGTGCTGCTGCTCGTTATGCTCGTGGTGCTGCAGCTCGTGGTGCGGAGGCAGCAGTGCGATGGTGTCGGCCGAGGCAGGCATGGCCGGCGCGGGGTCTGGGATGTGTCGGCTGCGCAGATCTGTGCCGCTTGGATGTGGGCCAGCGAGCCATGCCATGGCATGACGCAAGAGTCAGCAGCCTGCACGGACGGCCTGCCACCAACGCAATGCCACCAATGCAATGGCGCCTACAAGGTTGCCACGGACAGGGCTGCCACACACAAGGCTGTGGCCCGTTGCGTCGATCGGGAGAGTCACCGATCCAAATAATCGAAGCCGAAATCTTGGGATGGTGCGCTGATCACGTGAGTTCACACGTGACTGGTGGCAGGCCAATCAGCGGCGCGCTCTCAACGTTTGCCGCAAACGCCGAATCGATGGCGTCGCTGGCACCGTGCGAATACAAGGTGCGTGTCTGCGTGCCACGTGCCTGCGTGCTGCGTCTTGGTGTGCGCTGCGCCGGTGTCGTGCCACCTGGCGACGGCCCGCGGTGCTCCCCAGCGCACTGCCTCTGCGACGGGCTGCAGCGTGCACCACGCAGCAGGCACCGACGGCGCAGATGCAGCCCGCTCGCCGCTCTCTCGCCTACCTGCCGCCAGTCAGCCACAGTGGCACCGTTGCGTCAGTGCAGCGGCAGCGCTGCTGGCCAGCTGCTGGCGGCACACAACCCACACTGACTGACGCCTACCCGCTGCTCATGGCACACACTGCCCGGCCGGCCGACCGACGGACCTGCTGACCGAATGACTGGCGGTCGCCTGGCAACATCTGCATCTGCGCTGCGTCTGCATACAACCAGACTGGCCGCACGCTCGGCCAGGGCAGCTACGCAACCGTCAAGGAAGCCGTCAAAGCAAGTTGCCGCCTTGCCGCTCGCCGCAGCAGCCAGACAGCTCCAGCGAGACTAACAGAGCTTGTTCGGATCTGGCACCCTGTTGGTGCATTTACACACACGCACACACGCACACACACACATACCAGATCAAGACGGGAGAGCGCTATGCAGTCAAGATGATCAGCAAGAAGCTCATGGCTGGCAAGGAGCACATGATCCTCAACGAGATCGAGGTCCTCAAGAAGGTCTCCAAGGGCCACAAGAACATTGTGACGCTCTGGGACTGTGCGTGTGGCCTGGTCCTGACACTCACTACTGGAAAGCATTGTCTAACTCTGCCGCTGTATTGACTGTGCTTGCCGAGACAGACTTTGAGACGCCAAACAACCGTGAGTCTCCCTTCAAGCTTTAGCTGATCAGCGCCGATCCAGCTCGCAGCCATCTAACCACCCGACCCCTGCACAGTGTACTTTGTGATGGATCTGTGCACTGGCGGTGAGCTGTTTGACAGCATCTGCGACAAGGGCAGCTTCTACGAAGTGGACGCGGCAAACATCATCCGCACGGTCGTTGATGCTGTAGCCTACCTTCATGAGCAAAACATTGTGCACCGCGACATCAAGGTTCGCATGCAGACTCAAATGACACCATCCGCCACTCTATTCCACCGACTGATCGCTTCCCTGCTTTGCTTGCTGGTGCATTCTACTACATTGACTGCAGCCCGAGAATCTGCTGTTCAGGACAAAGGAAGACCGCAGCGAGGTCATGATTGCAGACTTTGGCCTCTCCAAGATCACAGACTCGGACAAGATTGACGCGCTCAGAACGACCTGCGGAACGCCGGGATACATGGCCCCTGGTGCGCATAGAATGCTTTCCTTTGTTTCGCTCGCGTTCTGCCCCTGTTGGTTCTGCCGGATTCTGACCATGCCTTGCATTGAGTAGAGATTCTTCGCAAGTCGGGCCACGGCAAACCGGTCGACATGTGGTGCATTGGTGTCATGACCTTTTTCCTGTGAGAGCTTGGTCTTGTCGCCACAATGCCCGAATTGCCAGCTCACCGACTCTGATCGTCAATGCTACAGGCTTTGTGGCTACATGCCCTTTGACTACATGACCAAGAGCTCTGCCGAAGAGATGGAGAACATCTTGGCTGCAAGATACTCCTTTGACCCAGAATACTGGTCCGAGATCTCCGATCAAGGTTCGCTTGCACCAATGCCTGCCGTTTGGATGACTGCCGAGCAGCTTGATCAAGACACTTATACTGACACTCTTGCGACGCGCGCAGCCAAGGACCTTATCCGGCACCTCTTGATTGTGGATCCGACAAAGCGCTTGACTGCCAGACAAGCACTTGAGCACCCTTGGCTCAAGGCTGTTGAAAAGGGGTCCGGTGGCAGCCACGACCTGTTTCCGCAGCTGCGCAAGGGCTTCGATGGTCGTCGCATGTTCCGCAAGGCCATTGATGTCGTCAAGGCCGTCAACAAGCTCTCGCACTCTCCGAGCGCAAGTCGCACGCAGCTCAACGTGCCAGGACACTCGCCTGGATCACCGCAGAGCACGTCGTCGTCGAATCTGAATCTCAACGTCAGCATGAACCAGACGGCCGACGGCTTCCTCGCCGCGCCAATGGCCGGCGGAGCTGCCAGCGGAGCATCGAGCCAGTGGAGCATCAATGACATTCGGCCCAAGGAGGATGCGCTTGTTGACGGAAACCTCATGGTGATTGTCAATCCGAATGCTCCAATGGGCAACTGATCCTGTTGTCCTCAAGCTGGACACTCGGTGTTGCCATTTATACAGCTCTTCCCGCGCACCGCATTGTGCAATTCTGTCCCGATCTCCTCACATGCACCCCGCCACTTTTGTCACCCTCATGGACAACAATGAAGGCGCTTTGTGGACAAACACCAGCCACTTTCGAATGTTTGGCATTCGGACGCGATCAAAAACCGCCCAGGTTTGCCACTCAAAGAGAGACCACGATGGAGTGGTTTGGCAGCAGGAAAGATGCACAGGCCAAAGCCAAAGATCCGCAGCCAGGCGCACCACAACAGCAGCAGCAGCAGCAGCCACACAAGCCTCGCACAAGCCCAGGCACAGATGCAGCTGCACCGGGCGATACTGGATCGCCATCGGCCCAGTTGCAATCGGCGCAGCCTCCGCAGCAGCAGATGTCGCTCGCCAAAAGCACTGCCTATGCTATTGCCGATGGCATACGGCTCCCTCAGTTGGTTGCAAAGTCGCCGCTGTTGACTCCCTCAGGAAAGTCTGATCAGCCCCTCCATGTGGTCGAGTCGGCTCCAAAACGTACATGGCTGCAGGGCCTGCGCATCAGCAGCAGTACTACCCCAGCCCCACCTCCCGCCAGTACCGCAGCGGACAATACTTCCGCGACCTCGCCCGGCAGCGCCGTCAGCCCCACGGCCAGTGCC
Source organism: Entophlyctis helioformis (assembly GCA_025526915.1). Taxonomy (NCBI): domain Eukaryota; kingdom Fungi; phylum Chytridiomycota; class Chytridiomycetes; order Chytridiales; family Chytriomycetaceae; genus Entophlyctis; species Entophlyctis helioformis. Next base: position 29,902 of record JAHLKH010000067.1, on the reverse strand, counting down.
ATGACAAACGCCTCCATCAACTCAAATCTGGCGCAGTCGGCAGCCGCAGCCACAAACGACGGCGGGAAAATGGCGTCGACATCTCAAAAGGGGACGCCGCAGATGCGGCATGGCAACCCAACATCGCCCCTCATGGGCACGCTTGCTGCTGCCGACGCAAAGCACGGGTCTCCGCGCACCTCTCATGCAGCCAATGGCGACAGTCCCAACTCGCCTGTTCAGTCCCCAATCTCACATCGCCGCCCTGGCGCTGGCTCGCCAAAGACGCAGCGCCGACACCACGAGGCTGTCACCAGCCCGAATTCCAGGCCAACGGCGCATCCACCAGTAACGGCAGCGCTGGTGCTGGCAACGGCGGCAATAGCCCGGTTGTCTCGACGGACGGCCAGACACGTGCCGGAATAACGCGGTCAGACAGCTCGGACTCCTCCGGAGGCGGCGTGGGAGTGCGGCGAAGAGTAACCAAGCACGCCATGCCCCAGCATCATCTGCACTATCTGGGATCTCTCACAGCGACACGTACCAGCAGGCTCTGCGCGAGTTCGAAAAGGCCAACATAAACGATGCGTTTGACGACGACGGCGAGCATGGCGCTCCAAGCCTCAACAACAGCACCGACCTGCCGCAGCTGAAAAACTCTGAGCGTCGTCGCACTATCCAGAACGCTATCCGAAGGGGCTCTTCCGATGGCAGCGAGGGAGGACCAGCACCTACATCGCCCAATATGCTGGACAAGGCCAAGCTGCACAAGCGACGCGAGTCCATCACGAGCCGCCATACTCCTCTTGGCATTAACTCGAGCACAACGCACTCACGGCACAACTCTGGAGATGGAGAGCCTGTGCTGGCGCAGTCGATGATCGGACACCATTTGCACACGCAGTCCGATTCGCCGGCGAGCTTGGTCGCGTCGTTCTCTGGTGCTGCAAGTCTACGACGCCCGTCACGGACAGACATGGAAGTGCACGACTCTGCAGGGCCAGCAAAGCAAGCCATGTCAAGAGACACATCAGGAGACAGCATGGCCGACTATCTGGAAGCATCGCATCGCATCGACATGTTTGCGCAGAGCGGACGCAGACTCTCCAATGTTGGTCATAACCACGTGGCAGCAGCAGCAACCAGCAGCAGTGGCCGAATGGAGCACAGCCGGTCAAGCAATGGCAGCAACTCTTCAGAGAACGCTGCCTTGTCTGCTCTGGCTAACTCTGGAAACTCTGTTCTGGAAGCGTCTGCCCTCTCGATTGCGCATTCCAATGCATCGGTTGGCACCAATGCCTCTGGCATGCCACCTCCAGAAGGCGATCCCAATGCAAAACGCGCCTCAACAGTCACCGATGGCCGGCGTCGTCGTCCAAGCGCCATAGCTCTGCTACCGCCTGGATATTCTGATGGCAATCAGAGCAAGGTTGACATTGATCCATACGCGGCTGTTGAAGGCGCAGCACGGCGCTCGTTTACAATTGGCGACCCTAGGAGACGGCCAAGTGCCGTGAGCATCATCTCAAACAACGCGACCGAGGGCGAGCAGCATTCAAGGCCAGATCAGCAGCAGCAGCAAGAAGGACAGCAAGGCCGATCAAGCGTCCCTGGCGGTGTTCGTCGACGCCTAAGCATAGTGACTCGGCAAGCTTCGATTGATGGCAACATACACAAGGGCGACCTATTTTCGCCATCTTCTCACACTGCTGGACATTCCGACCAGCTGGCTCGGCTTCCTGCCAAGGGCGACGCATCGCCAGCGGGAAACTCGGCCGAGTCCTCAGGGCCGCGCGCTTCAGCGAGTCTCATGAGCAACCTGGCTATACCAACGGGAGCAAACATTGGAGACAGCTCGCAAAACCTCCGGCGTTTGTCAACAAGCATGAATGCCGACGAGAGTGCCAACATGGCCAGATCGCGGTCGAGCCTGGCACCTGACCAGAGCATGCTATCCTTGTCGCAATCTCGAAGGGGCTCGACCATGAACCTCGAGGGCGACAGATTGACTCCACGGCCGCCAGACGCCCTAAAGCCTGACATGCCGAGCCTGGGTCGCCGAAGAAGCATCAGTGTCTCGAGATCGCCGTCCAACATCAACATGCGCGACGGAGAACCGCCTGCGGCTGACTCTGACGCTGCGTCTGGAAACACGCTTGGGCCGCATCGCAGCAAGACGCTTGGACGGACTCCGTCGAACCTCAACATGAGCTTTAGTCGGTCGCCATCCAATGTCAACATGCGCATGGAGCATGAAGCGTCCATCACCAATCCACCTAGCAAGCATGGCGCAGCCGCACACCTGTCCCAAGCACCTCCGCAGCCGCCTGTATCAACGATTGCCGCAGACACAAGAAAGCTCATGGAAGCCGGCGGAGCATCGCATGGAGTTCATAGCAAGGCCGTTGCACAGGCACTTGAGCATTCAAGCAACATCCATCGCGAGATTGCGCGGTTGACGCGTCTCAAGAAACTTGTGCAAACCAGCCATGCCAAGCAAGACGGCGACAAGCAACAGTCCAAGGGTCTTCCTCTTGTGAATGTCCAAGACGCCTCGTTCCGCGTATCGGCCGCGACGGGCACAGAGGCTGCTGCCACCATCGGCACGGGCACCGCGCCGGCACAGCGTCGTCATCTGCATCCGATGTCAAGCATGTCACGCCCATCCTCACCAAAGGACACCGCTGGCGCAAGTGTTCAAGAGCGTCCTATTGAAGCGGCTGCTGTTGCCGCAGTTTAACATTGCCTGCAGCATTGTGAGATGCCCGATTTCAAGACTCCTGGTACATACACGGACAATTTCAGCGGCCACGATGCCGGCATCCTAGAAAAGGTGACTGCAGAGTGTATGCTTGGTCATGTTATGGCATGCTACATGGCTGGCTCATGCGAGGCTTGCATTGGCTTGGCTCGTCCAGGTCAAGTTCCTGCTGAACGCACGCGACATTTCGCAAAGCGATGCTGCCGTGGATGGGCTTGAGCTACTTTTGACATCGCACATCCAGTCGATCAAGCGGTACACCTTCCAGCAGCGACACAAGTTTTGCAATTGCTCGAGGTAAGTCGGCGGTGGTGTTCTTGGAGATGCGACAAGCGGATACTGAAACGCAACTTGGCGTGGCGAATGCTCAGCTTGAAGTGCATCCTCCTGTAAGTTGGTGGCCATGCTTTCGGAAAGGCACCTGCTATGATGCTAACAGTCGAGGTCTGGATTAGGGCAAGTTGATCATTATGGAAGGCCATGTGTCGACGGCATTCTACTTTGTGCTCTCTGGCAAGCTTGAGATCTTCAAGGGATGGGACACGGCCAAGTTCAGGGCAAGTTGCGATCAGCAATCGCGACGTGCATATGAATGTGCATGTATACGGGCGACTGACACGCTCTGCACTTGGACCTCGCACAGTTGAACATCATTGGCACCGGCGACAGTTTTGGCGATCGCACCATGTCCATCTTAATGGAGCGGCGCACAGCATCCGTGGCGACGCTAGAGACGACTGTGTTGCTGCGAATAGACAAGAGTGGGTCCCACTCCTGCTTGTCTGCAAGATTGCCGCTTCATACTAACAACACATTGTCCATCGTGGCGTGGCCTCGCCTACACAATCAATGACAGAGGAGTACTCGCAGGTAAGATCAGCGACAGCATGGCAAGCATCCAAGCAGCATGCATGCATGTACTCACACCCATGAACAGATTGCCGAACAGGATCATCCAAGGAAAAATCCAACCGCATCCAGCAGCTCGCCCGCCTTCCACAGCTCTCCATAGCCCCACAGGAATTCTTTGAGCGCTCACTCTCGTACGCCCAGTTCCTGACGTACGAAGCCCAGCAGACGATCTCGCTCGAAAAGACACCCAACTTCCAGATCTACTGGGTCCTTTCCGGCTCATGCCGGTGCATCCAGCGCGTCCCATTCCTCAAACGCCACAACGCCGACGCAGTGCAGCTGCTGTCGTACACCGAGGGCACAACAGCCATCGAGGCCAATGACGAGATTGTCGAAGAGCTGCTCACGATCTGCGAGCTGTCCATCGGCGACCACTACCCCAACCTTCAGGTGCTGCCGTCAGACCGCAGTTTGATCGCCAAGATTGAGACGGCGCGCACAACGGGCGAGCCCATCGATCCCGTCGGGTTCAGCCGGCAAGAGTATATCCAGGCGCTCCGGAACGAGAATGGCGTGTTCCGCAATCCGGTGACGGTCGTGACCAACACCCGCGTGGACATTGTCACGTTTTCAAGGCTCGAGTTTGTGGAGATGGCGCCGATTGCGATTGTGCTGGCGTTGCTGGCCGAACGCAACGTGTTTGATGTGCCGGTGTGCAACCTGCAGGAGGCGTTTCTGCAGAAGCGCCAGTGGGAGTCTTACAAGAAAAAGGTGCGCACAGAGGTCATTGGGCGTCGCAAGACCAAGGGTGCCAAGTAACGCGTCGGTGCCGTCTGCATGGCTGAATGGGTTGGTTGGACTGGTGTGTTGGCAATAAAGGCCAAGCCAGCAGGCTGGCGATATGGGTCAATCTTCATAAACGGAGTGCGTGGCGGGCCGGCTTCATTGGTAATGGATACGCTCACATGCTACTTTTGAGCCTCATCCAGCAGCTGCAAAAGCACAACATAGTCGTGGCGGGTGCGCTGGTACGTGGGCAGCTGTTCAACGTGCTCGTTGATCGCAACGCGCAGCTGCGGTAGTCCCGAAATGACTTCAATGGCCTGCGCCTTGGGCAACTTGAGCAGCAACGGGATCGACGACGGGAACGTGAGCTGTCAGGCGGCAGTATGTGTTAGATTGTCGACGAGCCATGGCATGCAATGCAGGCACCGTCTAGAAAATGCCCAACTGACCATGCAGCATCGGATGAATCCTTGCCAGATCTGCTTGTTGTTCCAAACTTGCTTGAGGATCAGCCGCGACATGATGTTGACTACAAAGCTGACAAGACCCTTGTGGGCATTGAGACTCTGGATGACTGTGCGCATAAAGATGGTGGGCAGCTTGGCCAAGTCCGACAGCTGTTGGATGACAACAGCCAGCGCCTCTTGTGTGAACAGATGAGGCATTGCAAAGCAGATCATGGTCGCTGAACGAGGCGGGATGCACAAGCATTAGTCCATGCGCAGCAAGCTGCATGCATGATATCCGATGCGTGGGCATGACTCACCTTCTATGGTCTTTGCCAATCCCACGTCATCTTCAATCTGGTGGAGCTTGATGAGCAGCTCGGCAGGCGTCACGGGCGGCCGTCTGGTCTCGCCATCGGCCGATGCTTCATCTGCAGGCACCTCGACAAGCTTGAGGAACATGGCGCGAACAATCTCGCGCTGTGGCTCGGTTCCGTCCAGCAGCTGCACCAGCTTGGGCAGCTCATCGAGGATTTTGGACTGGCCGCGACCATACACGTTGTCAGCCGGATGCTGCGCAAACATCGCGAGTCCCAAGCAGAGCACCAACGTACCCGAGGGAGCTGGGCATGATGATGAGAAGGAATCGGGCTTCAAGATTGCGCGCAAAGTACGCCGTGACGGCTTGCTGGATGGCAGCGGGGGCGTGCTCTGTCGCAAGCAGCACATCCATTATCTTGAGGACCAGGTCCTCGGAGCCAGCAGGGAACGACGCGATCAGGTCCAGCAGCTTTTCGGGTCTTGCTGCCATGGTTGTCAGCGTGCCAACAATCTGCGTTTGCACGAACTGGCGCACAGCTGCAGGGTATTGCGGATAGAGACCAAAAATCCTGTCGTGGCAATCAAACGAGTCGCGAGAGTCAGTTTCTAGATCCCGTTGAGCAAGCATGAACCGTGGCAAAGACCACTTACTCGTGCAGAAGAGTGTCGTTTAGCGGACACAGGCCAAGGTAGAGTTCCAAGTGACGTGCGGTTTCTTCTCCGCTCATAGCCAGCTGGGTCTGCGGTGCCTCTGCCGATTCAGCACCTGTTGCTGCAGTGGCATCACCGTCTGCATCCGGCACAGTCGCCAGCGCAGCTTCGGCATCAGCGGCTTTGCGTTGCAATTGGCGGATGCTCTCCAAGGCGTGCTGGGCAATGCTGCTTGATAGGGCCTTTTGTTGATGGTACAATCCCAGAGACACTGCGACCGCAGGCGTCCGTGTTGCTGGATCAGGGTGCGAGCAAAAGCCGAGCACTTGCGATAGGCACCAGTCGCGGATGCTGGGACGCAGCACGATCAGCTCTCGCAAGATGGCAATGCCGGCCTTGGCACTGGCAGAGTAAACGCAAACATGTGTCAGGCTAGTCAATGGATGGGCCGACAGCGAGCGTTCAGCAGTCGGGCATACTTACCGAAGCGGCGATTTGCAGAGTGAAATGATGAGCTCAAGTCCGTGGTTGGTCAGCTCTGGGGCATCAACAAGCAACCGGGCAATGGCGCGATCGTTTGGACGAAGCACAATGCGCGAAACAGCAGCAGCCGCGACAGCGTCTCGGTCCTGACCCACAGCCACTTCGCCTTGGGCCGCGTCCTCGTCCTCATCCTCGTCTTCCTCATCCTCTTCTTGTTCCTCTTCCAGCTCCTCGCCCAAGCCTCCCTCTTCAGCCTCGCCCAACTCGGCTGGTGGTTGCACCATGTCGATATCCTCCCCACGGTCAGTCTCGGGTACGTTGCCGCCCGATGTTCCTTGCCCCTGCTCTTGCTGGGCCGCTCCAGCGTGTCTGCCAGTCGAGTCGCGAGCTCGCCTGACGCCGGACAGGCGAGCATCCAGAATGCGATCAAACCACACCGTGCCCTGCCTGGTCTTGGACTTTTCATCACTAAGCAGCTCCTCGTTGAGCCACAAGACAGCCAGATCAACCCTGTCCATCCGGCGTAAAGGGCATGCGTCAGGAACCATTCGAAAAGCGACGATGAGGCGCCGTGCTCACCTCTTTGGAAAATCGGCAACAACAAAGTCAAGCAGTGTTTTGCGAAGAGTCTCTGACAATGAACCCGAGCGAGTGGCAACGCGAACAACAAGAAGCATCCACCCGAGGCGTGCAGCCAACACACCATCGTTCGTGGAGGGAACGAGTGGCTGCGGCTTTCCGAGCATTGACATGGAGCCTGCCGGAATCGCAAAATGATGCTCCATGGACAGAATACGGTCCAGCGAGTCAATGAGAAGCGACTCGCGGTCAGGCTCGGACAGGTCGGGCGGCTGGTTGAGGATTGCGTCCAGATCAACAGTCGCTGTCCCAATAAGCGTGATCTGGTCAACGGCTGCAATGTTGATATCTGCTGCAGGTCCCTGGCGGCTTGCTGCTCAAGTTGCAGCTGCTGCTGGAGGAGCAGATGCTGTTGGAGTTGGAGTTGCTGCTGCCGATTTGCCTCGATGCTTGCTTGGACCATGGATTGGATCTCAGTGACCATGGCGTTGACAAACTCTTGGCGCTGCTGCCCCTGCAGGCAATAAGCTCAGGGTCTGGCGCAGGAGTTGCTGCTGCCGATGCACGGAGACGAGGATCACGCGGCGCAGCAGACGGGTCTGCATTGGCGGGCATCGACTGGACGTACATGGCGGTATCGTGCTCCCACTGAACCGAGCTGCGATTGGAAAATGTGCGCAGAATGGCGTCAACGACTTCAAGCAACGGAATGCGCTCCAAGCCATTGCTGATGATCTGAGCAGCAGCAGGCGACAGCGTGAGAGGGCCGGCTGAATCCTGGACGTCGGAATTTGCCGAGTCGGCCGAGTTGACCCGTTGCCGCTTCCACTCGTCGCCCTCAGGTGGGCCTTCAAACTCGACTGGTGCTGCCCGTTTGCCAATGCGGCGCAGACGCGCCTCTAGCTCGTACGGCTTTGCTCCAAGCGTCATGAGCAGATCGGCAACCACTGTCTGGAGAGGCGCCACAGATGGCAGCGCGAGCACGGATAAAAGGACAATCTTGAGAGTGCGGAGAGCGCTGCGAAGCTGGAGCTGTGTCAGATACGTCGGCTGGTTTTTGTACCATTCGAGCAGGGCCGAGAGGCCGATCTGGGCAAACTGGGCACGAGACTTGATGATATCGTGCATGCAGTTGATGACCGATGAGAAAAAGGAGCCCGACGCCCGGATTGGATTGGCTGGGCCAAGAAACATGGCAAACTTGTTGAGCAGCGTGAGCGCTTCGGCCATGAGTGCTCGTGGTTCATGTACGGGTGCCCAGCCGGGATGATACTGAGCGAAGGCAATTCATCGCTCTGTCGCAAGCATGGCACCATGCGATGCTTAGTTTGGCGTGGAGACCACTTGGGCAACATATCTGGCGCTTCTTACATCGGCTGGATCTTTGGGCAGCTGAACAATAACGACCTGAGCAAGGTACTTTGCAGCATTGGCCTTGATGCCCTCGTTTGGATGGACAAAGAGAGCGTCGATATGCGTCTTTACAGACGACAAAAAGGTCCAGTACTTGGGATGGCCAGGCGTGGCAGATCTGTCCAGAGCAACGGGCATGAACCGGCCAGATGTCGTCAGCGAGTCCAAGTAAAAGTGCGAGACAGCAGCATGCGAAGCAGAAGCAGAGCGAGCATTTGGGGTTGCAGTGGCAGCTTACAGGATGCGGAATGCGAGCGGGAAGATGCTCGTCATGGTCTGGATGATGCGCTTCCTGACGGGGATGGTCTCGTCTGGGAATATTGCGTCGAGCGCTTCGATGCAGCCGGCAATGACTGGCAAGACAAGGCAAGTGTGCGCTTGCACGTCAGTCGGCCATGCCGCAAACAGGACCCAGGCGGGATGGTCCAGGCATAGCAGCCCAGGCAGCAGCGGCTACCAGCGCCATGCACGCACCAGGATACTTGATGTCGGGCAGCCCGCCCACGTCCACGGCAGCACAGACCCGCTCGACCAAGCTGAGCAGTTGCACACGCACGGCTGCGTCGGACACCGTCGCTGTCGACAGGGCGACGGGCAGCAGACTGGCAGCAAAGCTGTTGACGTCTGCGGCGGCAATAGACTCGCACGCCACGAGCGCAGCCGTCTTTTCTTGCGGAGAGCCCTGCTGCAGCACCATGAGCAGCTGCTGGAGAAGCAACTGCGCCTGGGCGTCCATGTCGTGTTGGTGATTGCGCAAAGCGCGCTGCCCAGCAGCCGCAGAAGCATACCAGCAGCAGCAATATCGCCAGTAATAGATACAGCGCAGTTCATTGCCATGGAAGAGAGGACGCTGGCGACTGGATGCCGGCCATGTGCACCACCATGTTGGTGAAGAACTCGTGGCGAAGTCGCTTGGTTTCGCGCTCATGTCGGCGACGGACACGCTCGCGCTCCTTCTTGGCAGCCTTCTTCTTCCTCCTGGTGCTGTTGCTGCTGCTGCTGTTGTTGTGATCACTGGGCTGGTCAGTCGCACTGCCTTCCGTCTCGCCCTTGTCTGCCTCTTTGCCATTGTTGTCGTCATCGTCATCGCCCTCGTCCTCGCCTTCATACCTGGCCTCGTCCGTGGGCTTGAGATCTGCTGTCGAGTCCAGTGAAGAAACGTCTCGTTTCGACTTTGGGATCTCAAAGAATCGGCCCGCAAGACGCTGGCCAAACTCCAGCATCGAGTCTGCGTCGAGCGCGTCGCCAGACATGTTGTAAGCGCGGCGGGGAGAATACTCAAGCTCGAATAGATACTTCCCAGACGACGGGATCCTTGGCTTGCCCGCAACAGACGCACTCGGCCCTTGGTGGTTGTTCCAGTAATCGAGATCTGCATAGAACTGGTCATAGTCGAGCAGTCTGCCAAACTGGGGCGTGCGTGGCGGGTTTGCCTTGCGATTGCTGCCCTTTTTGAACCGAGGCTGCTGGCGTTGCGGTTGGCGAGATGAAGGCTGCAATGTGTCGTACTTGAAGACGCGGAGAGCCGGGTTGAAGGCCGGAACGACCGAAGGGGCAATCAGAACGGGATTCGGCAGATCGTCTGTGTCGGTGATGACCTTGAAGTGCAGAATGAGGTATTCAAAGTATAGGAACACCCATGTCGGTGCCATGATGTGCATCAGCTGGTCGTCATCGCCCTCATCTCGCCTGAAAATGCTGGCCGGTGCAGGCTGTTGATCACTGGCATCGTTCTTGGCGCCGTCGCTGTCCAATCCAATGGCGGTCTCCAAAGCGTTGTCGCCGTAATCAGCTGCGAGCGACATCGGGGCCACCGTGGACGATGCCGATACTGAATTGCGGCGTAAGACCTGGTCGGGCGTTGTAAAGAAAAAGTGGTCTGTGTCCACGGTCAGCTGTGACTGAAGAAGGATGCCTGGGTCTGATCAGAGGATGCAATCTCTTACCAATGTTCATGTGGCCATAAAACTGCCCCTGGATGACATCACGGTACTTGACCGAGAGCCGCGAGAACTCCGTGTAGCAACCCGTACCGTAGTTGACGACGTTGGGTGGAATGTGACCGGAAATGTACACACCAATGTTGCGGTTGCGCGCCGGGATGAGAACACTGGTCTCGAGCCAGCTGAGGACGTCGTCGCCAGCCGTCAAGCGAAGGATGGACATGTCGTCGTTGTCGTCTTCCTCGACATCATCCGTGCTAGCTCCTTCCTCGCCATTGTCTGCGTCAGTCTGCAGATCTCGCTGGTGCTTGGAATGCTTGGACTTTTTCGAGTGCTTTGTCTTCTTCGTCTTCTTGGTCTTCTTGGGTGGCTTGACTCTTCGACGCCGGCAGTCTGGTACAGCGTCATTCAAGCTTGTGAGGTACATGGTGTTGAGCGACACGCCCCACAGCTTTCCGGGAACGAGATCGACAACATAGGAGCCAATGCGGCGGAAGACGATGTCTTGAGACGGCGGGATGAACGGCGCCCACAGGTCGGCAAAGAAGTTGAGCGTTGGGTTGCGCGACTTTGCCGAGTACTTGAGACGATTGTGCGGATGGACATCGTTGTTGCCGATCGACGCGAGAACTGGGATGCGCGGCCTGCCTGACTTTGTGGGATGGACAGTCAGCGCGTCGACCATCTGCTGCGTCAAGATCCGGTTGAGTTGGCGGACTTCTTCTTCAGAGCGGGGAGAGGCGCTGCTGTCATGTCTGCATGGAACGTTAGTTTGTGTGTGCACCACTTGGACGCAATGCCAGGACGTCACCTCGCATTATCGCCGGTCCAGACAACAAAGTCAAGACCGGCGTCAGCATCGACAAGAACTTCCTTGATGAAGCGGAACGTCTCGTTGACCAGAGTCGGAGGCGAGTCGCAGCCAGCACCAGGCGATCCATAGAAGCCAGCGCTCTGCATGGGTCGCTTGGACTCGATTTCGAGATGGTTCTTCTTGCCGCCCTTGCCCTTGTCCTTGCCGACGATATGGCACTGGGACGATGGTGGTGCACCGGTGCGATAGAGCCTGTCGATCCAAGCACGAGTCAATGGACCGATGCAAGGCAGAGGCTCACGGGTCTGGCTGAGCTTCGGCAGCCGTGCACGTACAGGTCAAGGTGGATGTCTGTGACGTGAAGGAAGCGTCCAGACAACGGTCGGCCATGAACGCTGAGCTCATCGATGACATTGACGCTGCTGTCATCGTTGCTTGGTGCTGAAAATAGCACTTGCTGCTGCTGCTGCTGGTGCTGCTGCGCAGCTGTTGGGTGTGCAGAAGCAACTGCGGGCTGGTCTGGATGCTGCAGCAGTGGCCAGCAGGCCGCAAGTGCCGCTAGACCGATCGCTGTGTTCATGAACGTCGTTTTGAAATTGGCAAACAAAACCATTTAGCCGGAATTTATGGGTGACGATTGATCCGATTCTGGGCCCGATATTCATACAATTACCAAGGATTTTGGAGTTAAATTCGACCCAAGAGGCGACGGATGCAAGCCCACATATCATGTGATTGAAGGTTCGAGTCAGCAACGAGCATGCGACGACAGGCGGGCGTGGCACATCCAACAAGGGTCTCACCTTCTATTGAAGTGACCCGTTAGGTCGATCGGGAGGTTCCCCGATTCAAAGTGTTGTTGTTGGCAGACATGGCAGCATGATCTGATCCCATGAGGCCACGTGCGACTTGAAGGGAAGCAGATCGGGTGACGGAGGCTGCTGGACGACAGGCTGATCAGGCGGTGTCACGAGCAGCATGATGTGATGTTGTGCACGCCACTGGATGTCATAATGAGTTGCCTTGATGTCTGCAAGGTACTCTGGCGTGGCTGGATTGCTGTCAGGTGGCGTGTGCGTCAAGTAGAGCGGCCGGTGTCCAAAGAGCAGATGCCACAGTGCAACCATCCCGATGTTGGTGGCTCCAAGCACGTCTCGGTGGTAGACGGTCTCGCAGTCTGTGCACTCGTAGCGTCGCAGGTTGGTGCGGTTCTCGTATGGGATCCGCTGCTTGCACTGCGGGCACATCTGGCTGGTCAGGTTCTCATTGCAGCGGTAGATCTGTGCGTGTGTGTGTTCATGATCGTGTGGTCAGTTGGTGCACAGATGGATGGATGGATGGATGGATGGATGGCTTCAGACGCACATAGGCATATCCAGACGACCGTAGATGCCTGATGAGAAACCTCTCAAACACAGCGTGCCTGCCACCTTGGCCTGTAAAGTCGATGCCAAATGCCCACACAACGGGAATGTCCTTCTCTGGGTTGCTGACAGGGAGGCCTTGAGATGCAGCTGATGCGCGCTTGCCAGTGGTCGATCCTGCCAGCTTCATGATGCCCTCAAGAGCCTGTCCGCGAATTGACGTGCTGTTGCTGCGCTTGGCAAACCGCTTGGCTTTGACCTTCTGTGGAATGCCATGTCATGCCATGCCATCCAGTGCAATCAGCAGGCGATCAAGCAGCATGGCGGTCATGTCAATGGGCATCCAGAAACAAAGAAACGTACCCGTGCATTCAGGAATGGCGTGCAGTACGCACGGCAGCGCAGATCCCAAAAGGCTCTCTCGCCAGGCTTGACGTTTGGATTGGCATGCTTTGCTGCCTTGAATGCAATGGCTGCCTGGATGTCGGTTGCCTTGGCATATCGATTGTTGAGCCTGGCGCAAGAGACAGTTGCTGTGAGTTGATCTGGTCAAGAGTGCGCGTGGCAGAGTCATTGCATGCATACCACTGCTGAAGGCTGTGCTCGGCTTGTGCCATGCCAGAGGAGAGCACGTAGTTGGACTCGAGGGTATAGGTGAAGGTTGCCAGATCCACCAGCATGCTGGACGCGCCATACATGTACCGCTCGCCCCAATCAATGCCAACAATCCGCACAAACCAGTAGCCCTTGTTGGTGAACAACTTGTTGGCTTTGACAATGTTGAGCAATCGCTGCGAGGCGTAGAAGCTGAGCTTGCCCTGTCATGCCATGACATGAGTGAGGAATGTGCAATGCATGTGCACCAATGCGCGAGGTTGGCATGCTAGTGACTTACAGGATTAGGTGCTTTTGGCTTGGTGGCTGATGGGTCGGCAGGATCGGCAGCTGTGGATGGCATGTCAGTCGGTGTGGACAACAAGTGCGCGTCTGGATTGGCACAGCAACTCACATGTGCCATCAAGGCCATCATCCAAGCCATCATCCAAGCCATCATCATCATCATCATCATCATCATCATCATCATCATCAGGCATGCCATCAGCAAGGCTGGGCTGCTCGCCTAAAGATGCCATGTTGGAGCATGCAGATCAAGGCAGCAGTCAGAACCAATGTGTGCACCAAAGCATTCAAGCACGCCACATACTGCGAGGCGACTCTGGACGGTCTGTGCGATAGTCCAGCGCCAATTGAAAGATGCTGTATCCGTCCGTCCGGAAGCTGCCCACCGCAGTCGGTTTGCTTGGAATTGCAGGAGGAAGACCATCGATCACGGCGTCTATAAACTCCTGGCGCTCCTTGCCAACCAGACCCTCGTGCTCAGCCAGTTGCATCGCATCAGCAATGACTGCGTCATTTGCTTGGACCTGCTCAAACACCTCCTTGTCGGCCTCGTCTGGCGTCTGATAGCGGCCTTTCTTGGGCCGGAGGCCGGGAAGAAGTATGTTGAGGATACAGAGCTCCTTGCCATTGCTGAACGCCTTCTTGATCATCCTGTTGGATGATGCGAGGCCCAAGCTGGCTGTAGTACTGGGCCTCCAGGCGGACTTGCCGGCTGGTCTCGGGGCAGTGAGTATGCACGCAGGGGAACGGCGGGCAGACGACTACTTCATTGGGAGGCAGCACAGACCTGGTCTCGGGGCAGTGAGTATGCACGCAGGGGAACGGCGGGCAGACGACTGCAAGAACGGGGGAAACCAGAGCGGCCGGTGCGGCCCGACAATGTCTGTCCGGTCACGTGGGTCACGTGGATCACGTGGATCACGTGACCGCGACCGAGCATCCGTTACACTGGCTTTTTGGTAGTCTTGGATAAAAGTGGAGTGTTAGCATCATATCATGTAGACATGGCATAAACAGGCAGTGCGACCTACTGAGTGCAGCAAGGAGCTGCAGTCGCAAGTATGCCAAAGCAGCACTTTGCTCGCCACGGATGCGATCATCACTACTCCCCATCACCGCCCAAAAGAGCGTTGTCTCGGTGATGAGGATGAAGGGATCGCGGCTGGCTGCTTGCGGGCACAGCTTGTTTGTCGTGCCAGCAAGCTTGGACAGCTCGTAAAAGATCACGATCTCTGACCGAGACACATCAGGCACCAGCGTCTTGAGCTCGTGCAGCTCTTGCGGGATTGTATCAATACCGCCGTTGTCAGTGGCCGAGGAAGAGCTGGATGCCGCGTCCTTGGTGGTGGCTGCCTTCCTGCCCCGTCGCCTCTTGGGCCTGCCGCCCTTGTTGGCTGACGAAGAGGTGGACCGGCCCCGCTTGAGACTTGAGGTGGGAGGAGCAGCGTCCAAAGTGGCCAGCGGTGTGGCGTCCTCAATCGCTGGTGGTGTAGCATCCTTGGCAGCCTTGGCAGCAGCAGCCTTGGCGGTCTTGAAAAGTGCCGCAATCCACACTCTCACGTCCTCAATGGATGCACTGGGCATCAGCTTGAGGGCCGCAGTGACGGCCAGCTCAGACTGGCTAGAGATGTAGTGCCGCGCGAGCATGCCACACACATCCCTGGCCAGATTGCCGTAAATGTCATGTAACTGTCCTCGTCGAGAGCGGCTGGCTGTCTGGTGGCAGAGGGGCAGTGAGTATACAGGCTTACGGCTTGGATACGACTTCATTGAGACTCATGCACAGACCTGGTGGCAGAGGGGCAGTGAGTATACAGGCTTACGGCTTGGATACGACTACAACAACAGGGCCAAGCCAGGTCCGGGTGAGGCGCGTCCAGATCAATGCCAGCAGGTCACATGACCACGGGACTGCGGCGGCATCTGTTACATGTCATGCCTTGCATCCGCGCAAAGGCTGCCATCAAGCCTGTAGGGCAAGACAGCCTCCATAGTGCCCGCGTGCACAGCGTCTGCCGTCTGTGCACTTGTGTGCATCAAGGCCGACAGCTCTGCATCTGCCTGCACCACGGCTGACAGGATCGCGTCGGCCTGGATTGTCACCGTCTGCTGCGTCGCGTCCATCATGTCGGCATCCATCATGGCTGCTCGCATTGTGTCCATCTGTGCCATGTCCATCATGGCTGCTTGTCGCGCGTCTTTCTGGAACGCGTCGCTGTGCTCTGTGGCCGCCTGCTGCATTGCATCAATCAGTGACATGTCCATCAGTATTGTGCACGTCTGCATCATGTCCATCCGTACCGTGTCATCCTGCAGCTTGGCTGTGTTGGTTTGCAGCACCCTCCGCGTCCAGGTGCGATGGATCATTTGCATGACT
Source organism: Entophlyctis helioformis (assembly GCA_025526915.1). Lineage (NCBI taxonomy): Eukaryota > Fungi > Chytridiomycota > Chytridiomycetes > Chytridiales > Chytriomycetaceae > Entophlyctis > Entophlyctis helioformis. The sequence continues at coordinate 14,233 of JAHLKH010000067.1, read as the reverse complement.
GTTACGATCCAGGAGTGGATGGCATGCTTTGTTGCTTGCGGCTGCACCATCATGCTGTCCGCCAGGACATAGCCAAGATGGCGCAGCAGCATGTCCACAGCACCGCCTCCACCTGATATACTGCTGGTGAGGGCCGTAAGCAGCTCATTTGCTGATGGAACGGCTGCTGCTGCTGGTGGTGGTGGTGGCGGTTGGACGGCTGAAGATGAAGCGCTGGTGCTGCTGGCTGCTGTCGGCTGATTGTGCACATCATGCTTGTCCTGGATGCAAGGCTGCACAGGCAGCTCGTGCTCGTCGTGCTCGTCCTGCTCGTCCTGCTCGTCGTGCTCGTCCTGCTCGTCGTGCTCGTCGTGCTTGTTGAGGTCGCCATGCATGTTGGGTTGCTTGGCAATCTTGGCAGTATCAAAGGCGCAGATCTTGAGAGCCGTGTCACTCTCGAGAGTCACCAAGCTGCCATAGCGAGGGATCTTTGTGTCGCTGCTGTGCGGGCCGGTGCCGTACATGTGCCAAACAATGATGCCCTGCTTGTGAACGCATCCACCTGACAAGAGCGTCGCACTCTCGTCCTCGTCAAAGTCCTTGGGGTTGACATAGTAATACTGCGTCAGCTTGCCTTGGCTTGCCTCCAGGACACAGTACTCCAGAGGCAGAGGCGCGTCTGCATTCAGCTTGACCAGATCCGCGACCATGGCGCCGATCAAGGCAAGGGCAGCACGCCACAAGCCGGCCGTGAAATAGTAGACTGTGAGGGTGGTGTCGTGGCTGATTGAACTGGGTGTCTGCTCGGCGAGTGGTGTCTTGGTTTGGGGCCCAAAAAACTTGGTGTTTGCGAGATCGCATGACTGCATTTCCTGCATACCACACAAGTCAGCATACACAAAGCCAAGCAAACAGAGCAGCATGCCGATCAAACCCCATACCGCCATTTTGACAATCTGCTCAGGGCGGCTGTGTGCATTGCCTTTAGGTCTTGGCTGTCCTTTGGGATAGGTGGCCGCGGCAAGTGTCATGACTGGCATCGCAATCATGCGGCCAAGCTTTGCAAGCTTCTGACGAGTTGCCACTCGACTGCCAGCAACCCATCTGTGGCATGACACACGTGTCAGCAAGCACATTCAAGGCACATGACATGCCATATGTCGCGTACGCCTTCTTCTTGCCAACAGTTCCCGCCTTGCGAGCACGCAGGTCTGACTTCTTCTTGTTCTCTCTGATGATCTCCTGTAGTGTGGCCTTCTCTTTTTTCTTGGCACGCTCCTTTGTGTGCGCAGCCCGCTTGGCTGCCATGAATTGGAATGGCGCCTGTGACGGTTGGATGCAGCATCAGGCGGCCATTCCAAGTGCACCAAACACAGCCATAATTGCCAATGGTGCACCAAACTCACTGTCGTCTCAGTGTCGGCAAGATCGCCAACGGGAAAGGTCTTGGAGCATGCCAGTGCTGCGAAGATGTTGTTGGACAACCGTGGTGGCTTGGGCGGCGGTGGAGGAGGACCAACCTGTGGAGTGGGATGGTGAGCAATCGCGCCAAATCATTCCATGCACATGCAGTCAGTGGAAGTCGAGACGCACTGCACTTTGCTCAATGATGGACTGCAGCAGGGCGACAGCCTTTTGGCGCTGATTGATGAGTGTTGGCGGTTTGGCGTTTTCTGGATGTGGACCTATGGGGTGCTCCAGGAAATACAGCCAGGCTGACGCCTTGTCGTGGATAGCAGCGACAGTGGATCGCGGTGCAACTCGCGTGGTCATCCTGCCGTGGTACTCGACTTTCTGCGTCTCTGTGTCCAGTACTATGCATTCAACACAAATGGATCTGTGAGTGGATGCTGTTGAATCATTTCAATGCAATCAACACCTACTGGGAGTGGATGTATGCCGGTGGGATGCGCATGGCGGATTGGCAATCTTGTCGAGCTGCATCTGCATTCTCATTGCTGCGTTCTGTCCAGAAGCAATGGATCAAGTCAGCCGCATTCAAAATCAGCAAATGCACGTGGTGTGATAGCAACAGCATGCATTCAAGCCATGCAAACATACCAATGCGCGATAGATTGGCTCATCTGCTGGGAGGAGCTTAAAAATGCCATCTGCTCCAAGAAACTGCTCGCTGGCAATCTGCAGCAGCTGGGCACTTGCTGCCTTGCAGATGGCCGCGAGGATGTCGCGACGCGTAACAGCATCGTAGCTGCTCGCAAGGCGGTTGACTGTGCACTTGATGATGGTGTCGAGTGCCACATGGCAACCCTTCACCTCAATGAAGGCAGCATCCAACCGCCTGTTGCCAACAGTGCTGCTGACAAGCTGCTCGACCCTGCCACGCGTCAAGTGGACAAGCTGGACACCGTTCTCAGCCTGCTGCTGCTGCTGCTGTGCAGTATGGCTCAAGCAGCATCCATCCGTCAAGCACCTGCACAATAATGAGATCGCAGCATCAGAAACAGAAACTCAGTGTCAGTTTTGCCAGAAACGCCACAGATTCCATGCATTCATACTTCATTCCAACAGATGGAGTCGTGTTGACATCCATGTGGTTGGTGTGGTTGGCTTGAGGCTCAGATCTGTGCAAGGCATTCAAACGCGTCAATGCCATCATGTCCGTGACATCCTTCAAGAATAAACATACCTCGCGACGATCGGCGCTGTGATTGCACTAGCAGAGGCCCCAACATCATTCCGGTTGACAAAGACTTCAAACGCGTTCTTGAATGCCTGGACAAGGCTCTCATCACCATTCTTGACCAGCTCCTCGATGTACGCGTCCCTGACGCCGTCCATGAACGCCTTGGCCTCATTAGGAGTCTCGAGGATCGTGTAGAGGTCAGCCGCCTTGATGTTGAGCTCTTCGACCTTGGCATCAAACCGCGCATTGACAAACTTGACCGCGGCGGCGATTCCTGGCAGGGAATGCAAGCAGAATCGCGCATGTAGACAAAGAATGGCATGTGAGTGATGGCAGATACTACAATACAGGCGCGGCAACTCACCATGGTCATTGCGGCCAAAATAATCTGTCCTGGACAGTGCAGCGACCAGCTGGCATGCTCCAGCAAAGTCGCGCACGCCCAATGCAGACGCGGTTGAGGCGATACCGCCATGGTTGTATGAGCGAGGCTGGTTAAACCGCCCATGCTGCAGGTGTGTCAAAACAACACCGCAGTGCCCAGCACAATGTGCCACCAGATCAGAGTCATTGGCAATGACAATGATCGGCTTGGCACTGTCACAGAATACAGACCGTGAGCCATCAGTCACGGCCGAATGATCCAAGGCAATGTTACCTTGGCTCGCGAACATGGCGGGCGATGCAACAGTCTGCTTCATAATCACACCAGCAGACTGTGCATCCCTTCTTTTTGCCAGCCAGCTCACTGAGGGCCGCAGCAATGTGCTGTTTGTCACTCTGCGTCAACGTGTAGAACCTGTTGAGGGCATACATCTCGTCCCTGATGGCAAGCAGCAGAAGATAGTCAGCATGGCAGCCACACAGTACAGAGTAGCAAACTTACTTTGAAAGTGATCCCGTCTGCTTGCATTCTTGGCGGCGGAACGCATACCGCAGGACCTTGACCGCCGCATGCAGCATGTTGAGTGCGCGGTGTTGGTGCACGATCTTTATACCTGCGTCTCCGCGGCGACCATCCACATGGAATTTGATGGTGTGGTCGTCGCCGACCGACGCCATGAACAGCTGAAAAGCTGGCTGGACGATGTCCTTCCAGCTGTCAATGGAGTCGGGCATGCTGATGGCGGCTGTGGCGACTAGCTGCGAGAAGAAGACGCTTAGCACATCAACGTGCAGCATCCCGCTGAAGTGGGTGGTTGCGGCTGTTGTTGTTGCGGCTGTTGTGGCAGCAGCTGTTGCAGCATAGCCTGCAAGACCTGGCACAGGGTCCAGGCAGCACTGTAGACACAGACAGCCCTGCCTAGCTTGAGCACCCTCAACAAGCCGGCGACCGTCATGCTTCTGTGTCTGTATCTGCGTTTACGAGAAAAGAATCGGAGCGTCTGGCGGAGTTGAACTTTTCATTGCCGACACAGACAGAGAGCGAGTGGATAGAGAGCGAGCATCCAGGCACTCGCCGTCCCCTGCCCAACAGCCATAGAGGGAGCAGCGAGCACAGCCAACAGCCAGGCGTTCAAGATGCGGTCGTGTGTTGCTGGCACAGTCATTGATGTGATGCCACTCAGTGCGCAGCTTGACATGCACCGTGCAGCATCACTCTGCGTGTCATGAGCTGCATTGCAGCGAGCCCCTCTCCGAGTGTCGTCTTCTCAGTCAATGCCCCGTTGCATCCAACAAGCGTCCTGATATGCATCTTCATTGTGACCCAGTGCGATGCAGTTGGTATTGCCTGACTGGCCAGCTGGTCCGTGGGCGGGTTGGCCGTTGGCGCACTGCCTGCATCGCCCCTCTGCTCTGGATTGTCCTTGTCAACACGCACAGTGCATGCAAGACTTGGATCGTCAGGACCATCGCCATCATCATCGTCGTTGTGGTTGTTGAATGAATCGAGAGTGCTTGGTCTGTCTGTCTGGCCACTCCATGTGCTGCTCAGTGGGTCGCATCCAAGATGCCATCGCACCAAGTGCAATGTGGCCAGACACGCCTGCCAGCACTCGCGTCCTCCTCACCAATCTCGTCTGGATCAGTGTCGCCGAGTGTGCTGCTCATCGAGTGTGCTGCCACTGTCGAGTTTGGCATCCAAGTCGGCATGCCAATCCAGCTGTCCAGCAAGCAGGTCCTGCAGCCAACTCCAAGGATCGGCCCTTCGAGCACGTCTCAGTGGCTGCTCATCTGCTGCCGCTGCATCCCATGTCGCAGTCGGAAAGCACCAGGCAGCTTGGTCCTGCTATGCCAATGCTCTCACTGTCTTCTTGAACAACAACCAGCTCGCCCTGTTCACGGCCGTCTTGCCAACGTCCCTTGCTGTTTGGACCCATGAGACATGCACACAGTCAGTGCCAAGACCACACAGATACGGCCGTCAGACTGCTGTGTCATCGTCGTCGATGGGCAATGGAGCATGCCTGGACAGACAGCGAGTCAACGCACCTGCTCGCCTGTCTGCAGCCTGCCTTCTGTCCGCCCGCCTTGTTGGGCATGCCTCTCAGACGGCCACGACCACGCTGCACTGCTGGATGGCCTGCTGCATGGCCTGCTGCATGCCACCTTGAGCAGTGAGCCTCGCAGTCTCCCCCGAAAGGACTCGGCCAGCAAGCGAGCGCTGTCCCATATCCGTGCTGTCGCCTGCGTCGTCGTCGCTGTCGTCGTTGTCGTTGGACTCGTTGTTGCTTGTGTGCAGTTGGGCGGCAAGTGCAGCAGCGTCTGGATCTGGCATGGCGCGTTGCTGCTGTGCTCGCATCGCGCAGTGTCAGCACCGTGCAAGGGCTCTCTAGATCGACCAATCACAGCGATTCCACCAGGATTGACCAATCACAGCGATTCCACCAGGGGTAATGGTATGAGAACCGGGCCCGAATCTGTTGCAAATGAACACACATCGACTTGCACCCGCTGATCCTTTCGGCTGGCAAGCCACAGCATTGCGCGTGTCGTTGAAATGGGCACCATTCATTCCAAGATGGGAGAAAGCAGATCGACAGGTTCAACAGCCAGAGAGACACGTTCGAGCGTGTCACACCTGGCTGCAGAGGCAACCCCACTCATCTGGTGAGGATGATTTTCATGGGTTGGTTGCCTGTGCCGTATGCATCAATGGCGGCCGCTGGTCAGTGTTTACGTTCTTGCGTAAACAACCGAGCTGCTTGCCGATGCGTCTGTGGGAGGGAACAAGAAGAAGATCAAGAGGGAAACCAAGAGGAGACGGCTGAAAGTCGACGAGAGCGAGTTTGTGTCGGACTTGGTGTGCTGGGGTGTGCTGGATTTGGTGGAGCGTGTTGGTGTGAGGGAGGCGTGGTCATGACGGTGAAGAAGTTGCTGGACTTTGCGAGTCTCGGCCAAAACGCGAAGACGGAGATCCGAGAGGGCCGTTGAGACGTCTTCAATGTCGCCATCGCCGTCGGTGTTGCCATCACAGTACGTGGCGTCCGCAGGCTTGGTGGCTTGACGATGGATGTGTCCGGGAAGTAGAGCGGATTGCCCTCTGGCACGCCGATGGTGGTGTTGCCATCGACCGAGCCGGGAGAGGCGGGACTGGCAAAAAACGTGAATGCAGAGTGGCACGAGTTGGGCGGCGTCAACGCCTCGGCAACCTTCACGGGCTGGCAAAAGCGTGCAGGACGAGACGATACAATAGAAGCAGAGAGAGAGAGAGAGACCGTCGGGTCAGATCCAAGGACTGCATGGCATGCGCACTATGGCGGCATCTTACCTTGCGGTTGGAGCGGCTGCCAAATGCGTCAGGCGAGACGGGCGGAGACTGCGGGGCCACGGTCGCCGAGTCGCTGCCAAAGTCACCAAGCAGACCAGGCGACCCATCAATCATTGACAAGTCGATGTCACAGGAATGCTTGGAGGCATCCACAAGCACATCAGAGGCAGTGCTGGAGACGCTCGACGTGGGACTCGGACAGACGGCCGGCGGCTTGCATGCAGCCGTGAGGATGCCCACAAGCGACTCGGCAATGGAAAGACCGTCTGACGCGCTCGACTGGGAGAGAGTGCCATTGCGGGCAGACGAAAGGAGCGCGTTGAGTGCACGAGAATGGGCCGTGATCTTGTCGCAGATATCCTGGATGGCGCCATGCAGCGGAGCAGTTCAGAGAGAAGCGAGTCGCAGAGGGAAGCAGCCATTGATGAGATGCGGGTCAGTTGAAGCGTCCTTGGTGCGCACGCATTGCATCACAAGGCACTGGACGAGCGTAGAGATTGCCAGCAGTGACTGTAAGCAGTGGCTGCGTACCTTGGGCACAAGCAAAGCAGTCGAAGCAGTCGAAGCAGTCGAAGCAGGCGAAGCAGGCGACGGCACAGGGATACGGCTTCGGAGCGGAGTGCTCGAGTGCGCGCTTGGCGTCTTGCGCGTGGTGGCAGCAAGAGAGGTCTGAAGAAGGCAGCCGGCGGAGTGAGCGGAGTGAGCAGGAGCACGACCGACGGGGATGCAAGGCAGACGTGTTAGACTGCGCGGAGCAGGCAACGGGGATAGTGGCAGAGATGCAGGCAGCGACGCAAACAGAGCGAACAATAGCAAGACAGCACGGGCAGAGCCATGCGAGGCAGCAGCACGAACAGGACGAGATGTGCCGCATGGCAGCATGTCTGCAGATACAAGTGCCGGCACTTACAGGCTTGGCTGAAGGAGCAGGCATTCTGGCACTCGCAGCAAGCCGCTGCTTGGTGGCTGCGGGCTCTTTCGCGGTGGCTCTGGCTGGCTGCTGCCTGGTGGCTGCGTGGGCAGGCTGTGCGGCCAGCCTTGCAGCTGACGCAGCCGTCGGCCGCAGGTACGACTTGGCGCTGCAAGCGGCCTTGGGCTGACGGGCAGCACTCGGTGCAAGGGGAGGCTGGACGATCGCCATGCTGACTGCGGGGAATGGCGGCAAAGAGCAGCGGGTGCTGCCTGCTTCTTGTACAGGCGGAGGCCGGTGCTGGTGGCGCCTGTGCCTGCTCGCCACTGAGTAGCAGACACGGTCGGAGCACAAGCGGAGCAGCAAGAGGTGCGTGTGCGTGTGCGTGCAGGAGCGTGCAGATGACGCACCAAAGCACGCGACGCGCCATCCATGCGGCACCAGCGCGTGCATCCGAGCGGTGTTCTCCGACCGACGCGAGGCTGCAGGGGACACGACGCTGAGCCGCTGCGCATGGCAGATGCTGCTGGTGCCCGGCCGTCCATGCTCCGCCATGTGCGTGTGCATCGCGTTGCATCGTGTTGGTGCTCGTGTTGGTGCTGGCTGCGTGCCGTGTTTCGCTCGTGCCGTGCTTCCGTCGTGCCGTGCTACCGTCTTGCTTCCGTCTTGCTTCATGATCTGGCTTGGATCTCAGGCGCAGGCAACGACGTGCAGCAGCCAGCGATGGCGTGCGCAGGCCAAGGGAAGCAGGGCAGCAGCCAGCGGGGTCTCGAGGCCACTGCCCTGCTCGCCTTGAGCTCGCCCGGGTGCGGCGGGCCGCGGTCTTGCTCGGTGTCCAGGTGAGCGAGTCCAGCCGGCTTGGCTCGTGTGGCCCAGTGCCGGTTTCGCAGACAACGGGGCGGCTGCTGGCGGACCGGCCCGTGAGACGCACAGAGGGCCGCTGGTCCGTCCGTCGCATGCTCGCATGCTTGCGTGTGTGCGCGGGTTGTGCGCAAGCTGTGAGCGGGCTGTGCGTGCACGGGCCGTCCGCATGCGCCTGCACAGCTGGCTGGCCAGCGAGCGTCCTTATTGCCGTCGTCGTCGTTGTCGTCATCGTCGTCGCGTCCATGCTCTTGTCCTGCGTGCGATACTGACTGGCTCGAGCATGTGCTGCTTGCCAGCGGTTCTGGATGACAGCCTGGCTCGTGTGGGCGGCTGTTCACACACTGGCTGTTCACACAATTGCTGTGTGCCACGGCCTGCCACTGACGTCGATCCGCACGCTAATCACGCTCGGCCACACTGACGCAGGTGCAGACGGTAGAGACGGTGCAGACCGAAGCGAGCCGCTGAACCCCAAGGCGCGACGTGACGCGACGCGGCTCGCTCGTGCTCGTGCTTTCTGCTGGTGCTTGCTGCTCAAGAGATCCAATAGCCAGGCGGCGTTTGCAGTCGTGATTGCCCCATGGAGCGCACCTGTCTGCCATCGAGGGCCTGGGCGGGTCTGGGTTGAGATCGGCTGCCCTTGCGGATTGCATGGGGCCGCACTCTGTGCTGCCAAAGGGAACGTGCACGGCTGCGAGCCAACGGACCGACTGACCGTCCAACCAGCCTGCCCACAATCGACAGGCCAGAATCGCGCGTTTCGCCGTGGATGTGACCCCCAGGAGTGAGTTTGGTATGGTCGCAGGTGTCTGGGATGCGACAGGCTGACAGGTTGATATGCTGGCAGGTTGACCGGCCGAAAGAGGGCGGCAGAGGCAAGTTGCTGCATGCCCTGGAGGCAGGTGCTGTCAAGAGACGGTCAAGGCGGAGGTGTTGTTTGCGATCCCAATCAGGCAAGCAGACGGACGGCCGAGCGGCTGGACGGCTGGATGGCTGGATGGCTGGATGGCTGGGTGGCTGAGCGGCTGAGCGGCTGGACGACCGGGTAGCTGGGCATGGTCGCTGCCCCTCAAGTTCCAGAGCGGCTGGGTGCACAAGGAGCGAGTGCCGCACCACAGACTTGCTTGCGTGGGCAGACGTTTTGGCAGCAGCGGCGGCAGCGGAGGCTGTTTGTTTGTGTCAGTGTGGCTGCAACCAAAGGACGCTGGCGGTATGCATGCGCTCACTTGCCTGTGTGTGGGTGTGTGTGTGCTGCACAGACTGCCGCTGGGTCCCTCGCTCTCTCGCTCTCTCGCTCTGCCGTCACAGCTGCGGTGCACAGGCGCTGTGCACAGGTCCTGGTTGCATCGGAGCCTTGCGCCGCATTGCTGCTGCGGCTGGTTTCTGTCGCGCAAGCCAAGATCGCGTCGAATGCCGGTGGATGTCAAGTGGATATTTGTGGATGTCAAGTGGATGTCGGTGGATCGCATCTGCTGGCCGCTTGCTGTTCTCCTGCATGCCCTCTGCCGACGATGGCCGGAGAGAGGGATGGTTGGCGGCGAGGAGGTTTTTTTTGGTGATGCCAAAGTTCATTCCAAGAAGATTCCCAGTCCCCAAGACACTAGATGCCATACCCTTACGAGCTTTAGGCCGTGCGTAGATCCCTCAGTTATGTCATCCCCCTGGTCCGACACGTCCATGGTGATGTATCCATAAAGTACGCTGGAACACACCATGGGCCGCCTGAAGAAACGCGCACATTCGCGAGGCGAGTGGACGCACGTCTCCAGGTGCATTGACTTGTTGCTGGTCACCACAGAGCCAAGACTCTGTGATGTCCGCAACACCGGATAGAACTCCTCCGCCGAGGAGCGTTATGTACACTTGGTCGATTCTTGTAGATACTCGGATGGTCCTAAACGTAGCCAGAAGATCGTCGTCGAAGCCGAGAGCGGCGAGGGAAGCGGGATCGTTGGATTCGGGGAGTTTGTGTTCGATGGCTTCCGAGATCTGGGCAATGAATGGAGCGAGATTGGCGTCGTCGCGTTGGATGGCGAGGCCTGTGCAGCTGACAACAAAGTGAGCCCATTCGTGCGTGCCGTTCAGGCTCTGGTTGCAGAGGATGCAGCAGCCGTCGGTGAAGGGGTGGTTGGCGGCGAGGAGGTTTTTTTAGGTGATGCCAAAGTTCATTCCAAGAAGATTCCCAGTCCCCAAGACACTAGATGCCATACCCTTTCGAGCTTAAGGCCGTGCGTAGATCCCTCAGTTATGTCATCCCCCTGGTCCGACACGTCCATGGTGATGTATCCATAAAGTACGCTGGAACACACCATGGGCAGCCTGAAGAAATGCGCACATTCGCGAGGCGAGTGGACGCACGTCTCCAGGTGCATTGACTTGTTGCTGGTCACCACAGAGCCAAGACTCTGTGATGTCCGCAACACCGGATAGAACTCCTCCGCCGAGGAGCGTTATGTACACTTGGTCGATTCTTGTAGATACTCGGATGGTCCTAAACGTAGCCAGAAGATCGTCGTCATAGCCGAGAGCGGCGAGAGCGGCGGGATCGTTGGATTCGGGGAGTTTGTGTTCGATGGCTTCCGAGATCTGGGCAATGAATGGGGCGAGGTTGGCGTCGTCGCGTTGGATGGCGAGGCCTGTGCAGCTGACGACAAAGTGAGCCCACTCGTGGGTGCCGTTCAGGCTCTGGTTGCAGAGGATGCAGCAGCCGTCGGTGAAGGGGTGGTTGGCGGCGAGGAGGTTGAGGCGGAGGGCGAACTTGAGCGTCCACAGGCCGTCGATCCGGGCGAGCAGCAGAACGCACAGCAGGACAAGGTCGTCTGCAAAGAGCAAGCCGCGGAGCGGCGAGGAGGTTGAGGCGGAGGGCGAACTTGAGCGTCCAAAGGCCGTCGATCCGGGCAAGCAGCATTTTAGGTGATGCCAAAGTTCATTCCAAGAAGATTCCCAGTCCCCAAGACACTAGATGCCATACCCTTTCGAGCTTTAGGCCGTGCGTAGATCCCTCAGTTATGTCATCCCCCTGGTCCGACACGTCCACGGTGATGTATCCATAAAGTACGCTGGAACACACCATGGGCCGCCTGAAGAAATGCGCACATTCGCGAGGCGAGTGGACGCACGTCTCCAGGTGCATTGACTTGTTGCCGGTCACCACAGAGCCAAGACTCTGTGATGTCCGCAACACCGGATAGAACTCCTCCGCCGAGGAGCGTTATGTACACTTGGTCGATTCTTGTAGATACTCGGATGGTCCTAAACGTAGCCAGAAGATCGTCGTCATAGCCGAGAGCGGCGAGAGCGGCGGGATCGTTGGATTCGGGGAGTTTGTGTTCGATGGCTTCCGAGATCTGGGCAATGAATGGGGCGAGGTTGGCGTTGTCGCGTTGGATGGCGAGGCCGGTGCAGCTGACGACAAAGTGAGCCCACTCGTGGGTGCCGTTCAGGCTCTGGTTGCAGAGGATGCAGCAGCCGTCGGTGAAGGGGTGGTTGGCGGCGAGGAGGTTTTTTTAGGTGATGCCAAAGTTCATTCCAAGAAGATTCCCAGTCCCCAAGACACTAGATGCCATACCCTTTCGAGCTTAAGGCCGTGCGTAGATCCCTCAGTTATGTCATCCCCCTGGTCCGACACGTCCATGGTGATGTATCCATAAAGTACGCTGGAACACACCATGGGCAGCCTGAAGAAATGCGCACATTCGCGAGGCGAGTGGACGCACGTCTCCAGGTGCATTGACTTGTTGCTGGTCACCACAGAGCCAAGACTCTGTGATGTCCGCAACACCGGATAGAACTCCTCCGCCGAGGAGCGTTATGTACACTTGGTCGATTCTTGTAGATACTCGGATGGTCCTAAACGTAGCCAGAAGATCGTCGTCATAGCCGAGAGCGGCGAGAGCGGCGGGATCGTTGGATTCGGGGAGTTTGTGTTCGATGGCTTCCGAGATCTGGGCAATGAATGGGGCGAGGTTGGCGTCGTCGCGTTGGATGGCGAGGCCGGTGCAGCTGACAACAAAGTGAGCCCACTCGTGCGTGCCGTTCAGGCTCTGGTTGCAGAGGATGCAGCAGCCGTCGGTGAAGGGGTGGTTGGCGGCGAGGAGGTTGAGGCGGAGGGCGAACTTGAGCGTCCACAGGCCGTCGATCCGGGCGAGCAGCAGAACGCACAGCAGGACAAGGTCGTCTGCAAAGAGCAAGCCGCGGAGCGGCGAGGAGGTTGAGGCGGAGGGCGAACTTGAGCGTCCAAAGGCCGTCGATCCGGGCAAGCAGCATTTTAGGTGATGCCAAAGTTCATTCCAAGAAGATTCCAGTCCCCAAGACACTAGATGCCATACCCTTTCGAGCTTTAGGCCGTGCGTAGATCCCTCAGTTATGTCATCCCCCTGGTCCGACACGTCCACGGTGATGTATCCATAAAGTACGCTGGAACACACCATGGGCCGCCTGAAGAAATGCGCACATTCGCGAGGCGAGTGGACGCACGTCTCCAGGTGCATTGACTTGTTGCCGGTCACCACAGAGCCAAGACTCTGTGATGTCCGCAACACCGGATAGAACTCCTCCGCCGAGGAGCGTTATGTACACTTGGTCGATTCTTGTAGATACTCGGATGGTCCTAAACGTAGCCAGAAGATCGTCGTCATAGCCGAGAGCGGCGAGAGCGGCGGGATCGTTGGATTCGGGGAGTTTGTGTTCGATGGCTTCCGAGATCTGGGCAATGAATGGGGCGAGGTTGGCGTTGTCGCGTTGGATGGCGAGGCCGGTGCAGCTGACGACAAAGTGAGCCCACTCGTGGGTGCCGTTCAGGCTCTGGTTGCAGAGGATGCAGCAGCCGTCGGTGAAGGGGTGGTTGGCGGCGAGGAGGTTTTTTTAGGTGATGCCAAAGTTCATTCCAAGAAGATTCCCAGTCCCCAAGACACTAGATGCCATACCCTTTCGAGCTTAAGGCCGTGCGTAGATCCCTCAGTTATGTCATCCCCCTGGTCCGACACGTCCATGGTGATGTATCCATAAAGTACGCTGGAACACACCATGGGCAGCCTGAAGAAATGCGCACATTCGCGAGGCGAGTGGACGCACGTCTCCAGGTGCATTGACTTGTTGCTGGTCACCACAGAGCCAAGACTCTGTGATGTCCGCAACACCGGATAGAACTCCTCCGCCGAGGAGCGTTATGTACACTTGGTCGATTCTTGTAGATACTCGGATGGTCCTAAACGTAGCCAGAAGATCGTCGTCATAGCCGAGAGCGGCGAGAGCGGCGGGATCGTTGGATTCGGGGAGTTTGTGTTCGATGGCTTCCGAGATCTGGGCAATGAATGGGGCGAGGTTGGCGTCGTCGCGTTGGATGGCGAGGCCGGTGCAGCTGACAACAAAGTGAGCCCACTCGTGCGTGCCGTTCAGGCTCTGGTTGCAGAGGATGCAGCAGCCGTCGGTGAAGGGGTGGTTGGCGGCGAGGAGGTTGAGGCGGAGGGCGAACTTGAGCGTCCAAAGGCCGTCGATCCGGGCAAGCAGCAGAGTGCGGACACCAGAAGGTCCAAAAAAAAAACTAGCCCGATTGGGCTATCCTCACAGAAACAATGGTGTCATCCCTGCACGGGGACCATGCTAATCTTCTCTGTATCGTTCCAATTTGTTTGATGAGGCCCGAAGGCACTCGAGGGGCAGTCGATTTTGCCAACACTAAATACTATATTCCAGTACAATCGCTTTCGGTTGTGGGATTGAAATGACTCACTTCGACTCGGAGCGCGCCACCTGCGAATCTCCAACTTTGTTTCAAGGCTCAACGATGCACCAAAGGGACGGTGCCGTTGCCTGTGCCACACCCGACTTTCCTTCAATATTCAGCGGCTCGGCACATACAGAGCCAGGCAGACATACCAAAAGACAGACCAACAGCAGCTTGCACGATGCACGACGACCACTTCACACTTGCCCCTCTGCCCCGCATTGCTGCGTCGCCGGCGACCGCACGCAACCACAAGAAGCGCAAGTCAGAGTCAGACTTGGGCAGGGACCTCTTCATGTCGCTGAGTGTGGCAGCCATGCAGCACCAGCAGCCAGCTTCTCCAGGACACTGCAGCTCGCTGGACGAGCTTGCGAGTTCATCATCATCGACTACCCTTTC